>JAQZBX010059763.1:0-17449 GCA_029593785.1 Cabassous unicinctus
GAGACCCACAGTGCAAGGAGAGAGCCACAGTGCAAGGAGGGACCCACAGTGCAAGGAGGGACCCACAGTGCAAGGAGGGACCCATAGTGCAAGGAGAGACCCATAGTGCAAGGAGGGACCCACAGTGCAAGCAGAGACCCACAGTGCAAGGAGGGACCCACAGTGCAAGCAGGGTCCTGTAGTGCAACCAGGGACCTGGCATGCTAGGTTGTGTGTCCACTGGGGTCATTTTCCTCATCAGCAGGTTGCCAGCTAACCGTCTACTTTTTCAGGTTTCCAAGGGAATAGAGTTAGAACATGAGAGCAATGTCAAGCTCGTCCATATAGATGAGAAAGATGATGACAATCCTTTAGTCACCTGCCAGAATTGGTGAAAAAGAGCAAGCCTTGGAGAGGACGTGGAACAATTGGGGCATCCGCGCCCTGCTGGGGGGAGTAGTGGCTGTATGACCACTTGGGAAACTGGCCACATCTAGTGAAGCAAGACTGACCCAGCAGGTGCCTGGATGTGCCCACCACGGGCACGGACGCGCCTGCTGCTGCAGCTCTAGGCACAGTGGCCAGAGCGGGAAACAGCCCCGTGTCCATGCAGAGTGGAACGAGTGGTGTGCACCCCAGCAGGACTGACTCAGCAAAGGAGCAGGGACGCACACGTGCAGCACCTGGGCGCACCTCACAGGCACTAGATTTGAGCGGAAGAGGCCAGACAAAAGAGCACCGCCTCTACCGTGCCAGGGTCACAAAGTCAGCTTTCCACGGTGAAAACAGTGAAAGCCCTTGCTGTGGCTCATGGGAAAACTGGTCATTTTCCGGTTCATTATACAGATGGTGAAATCTCCAAAACGCAGCCAGACAGGGGCAGCGCACGTCCGTGTGCACACACACAAGCTGAGCATGCACCTTGCCTCTAAATGCAAAGGCTCGGAACCCTGTCCAGTGGAGTCCGTGGGTGCATTACTGAATATCAACTCGCTTCAGGAATGTCTCCACAGCTCCCCACTTCAGTGGGTCAAAAGGCAAAAGCCATCTGACCATGTAAATACATTCCAAGATGTACGGAAAAATTCAATAACTGCTCATGATTAAAACGCTCATTATGCTGTGGGGCGAAACATGCTTGCCTAACGACCCGGGTTATCTCCAGATATGTAAAATTAATAGTGAAATATTAAACTTAAAAAAATCATCGAAAAGAAAATGACTATTTGATAAGGATAAACATTCGACAACTCCTGAGATCCTAGACAATGTCACAGAAGGAAGAAAGCAACTGAGAGTAAATATTGGAATCGGCATTACTCTGAAATTTTGAGAGACATCAGTCAGAACTCTGCAAAGAGCTGGGATGGTGGCCGGGGCGACAGGCTGGAAGTCCACGGCGCTATGGCGAGTGAGCCGTCACTGGGGGTAGCATGGCGGGACGTCTCCGAGAGCACAGGACACGCAGCCAACTTGGGCAGGCACACGAGCGGGTGGAGTTATAAGCGCCGTCCAGGTATCGAGACGAGTTTGGCACCCGTGGGGCGCGCTGTGTCCCGGGAACAGAAAAGTGGGGGTTTGGGGTGAGGCTGGAGCCTGGAGGAGGGAACGTGCGCTGACACCTTTGCCTTGGGCTCCGGTTTGTGGGGAGCCCAGCTGGGTCCTCCAGGAATGTCGCGGCTCAGGGGCTCCCCTGAGAGGCCTAGAGGGGGGCGACCCCACCCCAGAGCCCCCGGCCCCGCCCTCTGGGCCTGGGGCCCTCGTGTGGGGAAGGGCAGCAGCCAGTGTTTGCCTCTGAAGCCCATGTGGCCGACGCTGACCTCAGTCTGCGGGTCAGCGCAGGGGTGGGTGTTTGCGCCCATCTCAGAGGTGGGGTTCGCACAGGGAGGTGACCCTTCCCAAGCCCACGGGGCCAGGGAGCACAGAGCTGTGATCGGAACTCAGGGCCACCTCACAGCCGACGGGATACTCAGCGCTTTCCGGGGAACCTTGTCCTCTGGGGTGCTGCCTGCCAGGGGGGTCTCAGGGACGGAGCCCCCTCCACCCTCCATGCAGGCCGTTGCGTGGGAGCCGGCCTCACCTTTCTCTCTCTCTCCTGTGCGGCCCCCAGCTCCGTCCTGAGCCTGCCCGCGCCCTGTCCCCAGCCCCTGCGGGCGCTCGCTCCCTTCCCTGAACCAGCTTGCCTCCAGCCTGGAGCTCAGGCGTGGCTGCAGGGCTGTGAAGAGTCCACGGCAGCTCTCTCACCCCCAGGGCTCAACGCCACAGCTGCAGACCACGGCTCCTGGCCCTGCGTCTCTCCAGCTCGTTTTCGACACCTCCTGGCACCCCTGCCTGGCCGGCCTGCTCCTCTCTTCAGGAGGACTCTGGGCTAGCCCCCGCGCTTTCACAGGAGCCCCTCTACCTGCCACGTGGCACCGGCTCCCCCCTCTGCTCTGCCGCCCCTGGCATCAGGTGGTCTTGTCCTCTCTCCAGAGCCCCCATTCGCCACGGGGTGGCTGGATTTTACCCCAGAGCTGTACGTTCTAGAAAGGCCCGTGGGTGGCTGTTTTCTCAGAGTTCTTTTGTGTTTGACGAGTTCGCTGGTAGCCTTGACATCGGGGTGGCGGCCCGGCCTGGCGTTGGCTGCGCTTGGGGTGTGCCTGGGCCCCGAAGTCACTCAGAGGCGCGCCCACCTCCTTGGTGCATGCACCGCAGCACTGGCGTCTCCAAGCTGCCCGGAGAACTCCAGGCCTAACCTTGGGTCTGAACGCCGCGCCACGCACTTACCGGCTGCGGCCACGCAAGCACTTAGGCTCTATTTATGCCCCTGGCATTGGAGTTTTCCTTAATTAGCAAATTGGAAATCATAGACCGACTTTCATTGGCAAAATTAGTGATTCAAAATATATGGATTGGCTAGAAATATAGAGCACGCGCCAACGGCGTGAACAGGCTGGAAGAGTCAAGGGCCCTGGACTGGGCTGGGGAAGGCCTCTGGCTCCACCCGCAGCCGGCCCTGAGCCCGCGCTGCCCGCCCCGGAGCGCTCGGGGCGCTCGCCACGCGTCAGCACCGCTCACCCCAGCTGCGACCTACCTGGCGACCATCGCGGGGGCGCAGTTCCAGCCGCAGGAGACCCCCGTTAGGACCCCAGAGATGCCGGTGACCGTGCCCGAGCGGGCGCAGGCCAGCGACTCCCCGAGGTCCCCCAGCCCGAGGCGGGAGATGGACGGGGCTGAGCACCCAAACGCACAGCCACACGTTTGCGAGGCCGGCGAGGACGGCCCGTGTCGCCACAGTGCCCACCCGGGCCACGGCGCCGTGAGAGCTGCACGCTCGGGGCTCCCTCCGCGCCTTGGGTTAGAAGGCCACTCAGAGGTGAGTCTGGGGTAAGCCGCGGGCCCCACCCCGCCCTCGCCTGGGCGCTAGCATTTCCCCTCCGTCAGTGGCTCTGTCTCCGTGGCGGTCGGTGTGGGCTGTTAGATGCTCTCAGGAGCGGCTGCCGGCAGAGCGGCCTGGCAGCCTGCGGGAGGGCAGCTGGCGCTGCGCAGCCTGGACGGCGGGGCCGCGGTGGGGTCGCTCAGGCGGAGAGCGCGCCGCGGGGCTGTTGCCGAGTCTCGCGGTCTCCTGGGTCGCCCCGCGCCCCTCGGCCTCCCGGAGCGCCAGTCGGGGGGCACCCAAAGGGGGTGCCTGCACAGCTGCTGCCTCGGGGTCGCCTCCCGCTCAGGAGGGCGTGGGCGCAGGTCTTTGCAGAAGCAGCCAAACACTGCCTCGCCTTCCCCGCCTCACTCAGAGTGAGTGCTGCCCTATCCCTGCCACCCCCCTGCCACCCCCTCCCTGCTGCCCCCCTTGCCACTCCTCCCTGCCAACACCCCTGCCGACTCCCCTGCTGCGCCCCCTGCCGCCCCTCCAGGACAGTCCTGAGCCATCTGCCTACACAGTGTGCCTGGGATGCCAAGGACAGGGCCTGGCCTGAGGCAGACCCCACCTGGCTGCCCCAGCACAGGTGGTCTGACCACTCACCTCCGTGAGACGTGGCGGCACCAGGAGTGGCTGTGCGTGGCACCTGTGGCCCGTACGAAAGTGCAGCATGGGGGGTTTCTGAATTGTGTTCCACGTGGATGTGC
Source organism: Cabassous unicinctus (assembly GCA_029593785.1). NCBI lineage: Eukaryota > Metazoa > Chordata > Mammalia > Cingulata > Chlamyphoridae > Cabassous > Cabassous unicinctus. The sequence continues at coordinate 4,084 of JAQZBX010059763.1, forward strand.
ACACGAATGTTTTGGAACAAGTGGATTTTTCTCCCAATTGCGGGGGTGCTTCTTTAAAACACTGGTGTGCACATGCAGCAGGCGCTGTGGGGGCCGCACCCCTCGGACTCTGCGCCCCGTCTCAGGCTGGGGCTGCCTGGAGGAGCCCTTGAAACGCGCCTCCAGCCCATGAGCCTCTGAGGAGCCACTGAGGAGCCACTGCAGACCCCTCCCGGGGACAGTTACTCAGGACAACGCCCAAATGGCGAGAAGGACCATGCCCGTGGGCAGGACGACGAGCCTGTCAGCATGTCCACGTGGCCCCCAGGTCGACGCAAGGCCCAGGGAGTTTTGTGGAATGCCACAAGCGGGGTCTAAGGTTTATGTGAAAGAGCAGACAAGGCTTCCAGCAGAGCCGGGAGGCGTTGGCCCTGCTGGACGTCAGTGAGGTCAGCCCAGGCCTGGCAGAGGCGTGGACAAAGGTGCTAACCAAACGGGGGGCAGCTGTGGGGACAAAGCAGGCATTTTCAGGTCAGCGGGAAAGGGCGACTCTTGCAAACGATGCTAGGAAGATGATTTTCCCTGTGGTCAGGAAACGGAATCCCTGCCTCACACCAATATTCCCAAGAGACAAAATCTCCAAACAGACGAAAGAAAAACGGCTGAACGTGAACATGTAGAAGAGTATTTTATGATCATAAGGAAGGGAAGCGCTTCTTAAAACACGGGACTCTCGCCCATGAAAGAGAAGACTGATTCCCTGACTGCACTAAAGCAAAGCAGCTCTATTCCCAAAAAGGGCCCATTATGACAGCGAACAGAGAAGCCGCAAACGCAGAGATGTTTGCCACAAAGGATTGGCATCCTGACTATATTACCGACGTCTACACGTTAAAGAGGAAAAACAATCAGGGTGCAAAGTAGAAAGAGGGACTCAAGACACAAATATCACAGAAAAGGCTCAGGGATGGCTCATAAAGAAATGGAAACATTGTCTGCTCCATCAGTAAACAAGGAAATGCAAATTAGCCCCCACGACGCGGCCTGCCCCCCAGGCGCCCTCCTGCCCTGCTGCCGGAAGAGGTGGGACCGCTGCTTTGGAGGCCACCTGCAATTCCCAGGAAAGCTGAAGGCGCTCAGAGCGCACGCCGTTTGCTTCCATGGCGCCATCCTGGGGCCCGCCGGGGAGCGACAGGCGTGACCCTGAGTGAGTGAGGACATCAGGTTAGTGGGCCAAGCACGGAGAGGAGGGAGCTGGAAGACAGGCGGTCAGCAGGACGGCACGCCTGGCGGCAGCTCCTTCAGAGGCCGCTCTGCCCCCCAGCCTTTGGCTTCACTCGTGTGCGTGTGCGTGTGCGTGTGCGTGCGCGTGCGTGTGCGTGTGCGTGCGTGTGCGTATGCATGTGCGCACGCAGGCTCACCCTGTACCCCGAGGTGGTGGGAATGTTTGGGGAACACTCTTGGGGGAGGCTTGCACCGTCGCCAGCAGGCAGCTCTCCTGGTCACAGGAGGCCCTGGAAGCCCCCGGCGCCCTCCAGCAAGGGGGTGCCACCTGGACCCCCCGCCCTGCCCTGCGGTGCCCCCGGACTTCAGTTCCCAGGCCCCCAGCCCACTGGCCTCAGGTGGGCCAAGCAGCAGCCGGGGGTCCTCCCCGCAGTCCCCCACCCCCTGGCACTTCCGCCCTTCCCACCCTGGTGTCCAGTCCCTCAGGTTAGCCCCCAGGGAGGCACCTCAGTGATTCATTGAACCCAGGCGGGGTCGGGGTGGGGGGCTACTGCAGGGGAGGGGTGGGGGAGGGGCGTGGGGGGCGGGGCAGGAGCTCCCTCGGCCCCGCCCACAGGCTCTGGCCATGCCGTTTAGGGGTGCACGGCCAGAGGAGGGCAGGGCCAGCACGCCCCTGCCTGCGGGCTCCCCTGAGCTCCCAGCCAGCCAGGCCTCCCCCAGCCATTCCTGGGGGCCCCCCCGAGCCTGGCCTGGCACCGGCCACAGCGCCCCAGGCCCTGCGCGCCCTTCCAGGCTGCTCGTCCTGCCCTGCAAAGCAGGGTCTCCGGGGCGCCTCCTGGAGCGCCCCAGCCCGCAAAGCGGGGTGTCAGCAGTCCTGAGGCACACCCAGCTGCCTCCCAAACCCGCTGCGGAACGTCTGCTGTGCCTCACGATGAAAGAAACTCAGGCAAGTCCTGAGACGGGAACTGAACGGTGAGGAAATTCTGATGATTTTAAGTGAAATGCCATCTCTCTAGGAAGGTTCCCTGTGGACGAAGGCCCCCAAAACCGTGCGCTCCCCCTGCATCAGGGCGCTCTGGTGGGGACAGCTGGGCTCTTCGGGCCCCTCAGCAGGCGAAGGAGGCCCAGGGTGCTGGCGGTGTGGGGTCTGGGGGTGCTGGGGGTGTGGGGCCGTCAGACCTGGAGAGGGGAGGTGGGCGGGGCCCCTGCCTGGAAGGGGGGCTGGGCTGCCCCCGCCTGCCCCCGCCTGCCTTGTCCTGCGTCCTCCCTCAGCCCCCTCCCCGGACCCTCTCAGGGCCCCTCTCCCCTCCACTGTCCCCTTTCCTCTGAGCCCTCACCCCAGCTCCCCCTCTGCTCCCCCTTTTCCTGTTTTTCTGCCCAGCCCTTCCTTTCTCTCCACTTCGGCCTCCCTCTCGGGGCTTCTGTGGAATGACAGGAAAAGGCCGAGGAGAGGGGGGCGGAGACCCCTTCAGCCGTCAGGAGCTGCCAGCCCTGCCCTCCCAAGGCGTCTCTGGGCCGGATGTGGCATTTCCTCCAGTGGCTCGCTCAGGCCTTGTCTGCAGCCCGAGGGCGCCGAGAAGGAGCTTTAAAGCTTTGGAGGCGTTTCTGCTGCCCTCAAAGCCCGCTGTCCCCAGCAGCAGCGTGTCTTCCCCCTTCCGATAAGGCAGATTTCCGCAGTGGGCCTTTCCCGTGCCTCAGTGCTGCTTGTGGTCGAAGGCGCGGGGAGCCAGTGGTCAGCACGCGGCCGGCCACAGAGGCCACGGCAGGTGGAGCCCAGCCGCGGCCACTGAGGAGAGCTGAGCCGGGCCGTGGGCCAGCTCCGTGTCCTCCTCCAGGCTCCCCAGCGCGGGGCCCTTCGTGGCAGGTGGACAGCAGTGCTGGTCCTTCCGGGCGACCGGGGCTCGCCGAGCCCGACGCAAGGCCCGGCACAGGCAGGGGGCACAGCTAGCTTGCAAGGGATTTTGCAGAGAGCTGCCAGCTGACGGACAGGCCTTAGAGGGGGCTGTCCCCAGGCCTGTCCCTGCAGACGAGACCCTGTGAACGTGGGCGTCTCCCAGGGCAGCCAGTCTGGGAAGGGCAGGCCAAGCGGAGGGGAGGGGCCCCCTGACCACTGAGGCCACACAGGAAGGGAGGGGTGGCAGCGGGAGCAAGCGTGCTCCAGAATTCCCAAATAAACGCTGGTGCCTCTCCTTGGGGAACAGCTGGGCTCCCCGCGCTGCCGGCCTCAGACTTTCCACCATTGGCGGGAGGCGTCCCCGCCGCCTTCAGGGGCCTGGATGGCAAATCCATCCTGCCTCCTGCCCCGTGGTGTCCACGGCCGCTGGCGTCCCTGTGGAGACCCCCCAGCACGAGCGGCCCTGCCAGGTCTCAGGGACACGCCCAGCAATCAAATGGATGCAGGGGCGCACGTGCACGTGTGCACGCGTGTGCGTGTGTGCGCGCGTGCGTGTGTGGGCATGTGCGTGTGTGCACGTGTGGGCGTGTGTGTGCGTGCGTGCATGCGTGTGTGCGTGCTGCATGTGTGGGGGTGTGTGCGTGCATGTGTGTGTGGGCATGTGTGTGCGTGTGCGGGCGTGTGCGTGTGTGTGCGTGTGCATGTGTGTGTGTATGCGTGTGTGTGTGGGGCACATGTGTGTGTTCTGGTCTTGCATTAGCTGAAAATTCCAAAACCCATTTCAAGGCACCCGGCTTTCCTTCCCACACCTGAGATCTAACAGTCCCTCTGGCTCTGACGCCTGGTTTAAGGTTTTTAGAGAGCAAATTGGCAATGTCTATTGAGTCATAAAAAGGCTCAGATTCTCCCACCCACCATCTCATTCCTGGGCCTGAATCCTAAGGTAATGATTCGGAAGATGACTGAGACGTGCGAGGCTTGCACAGCGTGATAGAATTTACACACATGAAGCAAGAAACTTCAATTGCCAACTAGAGGGAATTTCTTGGGCAAATTGGGGTACAATGGTAAATGGAATATTATGCAGCCTTGAAAACTGTGAAAATGAAGTCTATGAGGATATATGGAGGATGCTTTATATAGCAAAGAAAAAAAAACATAGAAGTGAGCCCACGGTATGGTTAACACAATGACGAAATGCATGAAGAGAAAAGCTGGCATGGGGCAAAGAAAGCAGTTCCCCACCCACCCCGACCCCCCGTCTCCCACCTCGCTGCTGCCTCTCGTTGCTCTCTTCCTTTAGCACTGGCCTTCTCGTCTCTTCTCTCTCATAGCAAGGATATGGTGGTAGAATTTGAGGATTGGTTCTGGCATTTCAGCCATTCTTTAAATGTTTGCTAACGCCCTTTATCTATACCACCATGTTAAGGAGATAAAATACTTTTTTAAAAAAAGGGGCCCGACACAGGCGCCCGGCGGTCCCGCGGATCTGTCTCTTGCCTCAACGGTGTTTGAATGGAGCAGACCGGGGACTGTTGCCCACACCTCCTCAGCGTTGACAGTCTTCCAATTGCTTCTCAAGTTGCAACCTTCGGGACCAGCTCCCCGGCCCTCCCCTGCCTCCAGGATCGGCTAACTCCGTTTTCTGTGGTTCGCTCCTCGTTGTCGACCAGCCATGACCGCCCAGATCCGTCAGAATTACTCCGCCCAAGTGCAGGCCTGTGCTAACTGCCTGGTCAGCCTGCAGCTGCAGGCCTCCTACTCCTGCCTCTCTGGGCCACCGTTTCCACCGCGATGATGTAACCCTGAAGGGCGTGGACCGCTTCTTCCGCGAGTTGGCAAAGGAGAAGCGCGAGGGCTCTTGAAGATGCAAAACCAGCACGGCGGCCGCGCCCTCTTCCAGGACGTGCAGAAGCCATCAAAGACGAGTGGGTAAGACCCTGAGTGCCATGGAAGCTGCCCTGGTCCTGGAGAAGAGCCTGAACCAGGCCCTTCCGGATCTGCATGCCCTGGGATCTGCCCACACAGACCCCCAGCTCTGAGACTTCCTGGAGAACCATTTCCTAGACGAGGAGGTGAAGCTGATCAAGAAGATGGGCGACCAGCGGACCAGCCTGTGCAGGCCACTGGCCCACAGCAGGGCTGGGCGGGTATCTCTGCGAAAGGTCACCCTCAAGCACGACAAGCAGCCTTGGAGCCCAGAGGCCATGGGGGGGCGGGAACCCCCTATTCCCCCGGCATCCAGGCTTCTGCCTGAGCCCCTCCAGCCAGGAGGCATCTTTCTAACTGCCACCCTGCAGCCCCCTCACAAGCCCTGGGCCAAGTGTAAACAACAAAGCTTTTTGCATCCAAAAAAAAAAGAAAATGTGGGCCCCACCTCCAGGGACTTAAAGTATAGTAGGAGAAACTTATATGCAATTTCAAAATAGAATGGTAAGTGTTCTAGTATTACCACAAAGCTAAAATGGGGTAAGGTGGCTTATAATTTATTGCCTAAATCGGAACACTTTTGAGAGGAAATGGGGCACTCTTAAAAGTTATGCCAGGAAAATGTGCATGAACTGTGCCTGGAGACCTGGACTCAGCCTCTGTATTGGCACGTGCCGCGGAGAGAAGCGCCTCGCCCAGAGGGAGGCTCGGTGGGCAGAGGAGGCCCCGCGGGGGCCTCAGGCACGTGGCGGATCACCAGGGGACGGGGAGAGAGGGCGAGGGGAGTGGAGGCGGCGAGCTGGGCCAGTGAGAGCGCCTGAGCCTCTTCCCTATCAATAACCCTCTCACTTCACGTAGTTTTAGTTTGTTCTTTTAGCAACTTCTAGCATTAGATGCTTACATATTTATTCTCATTCTTTCTTATTTAATACTAAAAGCATTTTACAATATGAACTTTCTCCAAGTGCAGCTGGGACCCCATGCCAGGCACGGCGTGAGGTTCTTACTGTGTTTCATTTACCCACGACCCATAGTTGCAGTTTTTTAAAATAACCTTTTCGCTGATGCACCCATGGGCATAGAAAAGTGCCCAAATCTAAGTATTTACCTCCACGGATTTCACAAAGTGGCCATGCCCTGCATGTCCCTTCCAGGTCACTGCTCTCTTTTAGCATCCTGCTGTTTTCTGACTTCTGTAAGACTGCGATCCGCATGTGCTCTTGAGTTTTGCCGTAACTGTTATCAGCATGCTTGCGTTACACTTGGGCTAAGGCTGGCAGCTGCATGTGGATGGAAGCTTCCAGGATTCCCAAGTCTGGGAGTCAGGGCATGCCTGCAGGTGCCAATGGGTGTGGAGACCCCAGCCCCAGCCACACAGCTGTAGACCTCTGGGTCCAGACAGGTTGGGTCACCTGCAGGAGACTCTGAGAGGGGGGTCAGGTGTACAGCCCACCTGCTGAGACTCTCCTCAAGCCTGCCGAGAGATCTGGAATCTTATCCCAGGTTTCTAGAAAGCTTTTCCTCTAAGGCAAGGGTGGACCACACTTTAACCATTGGCTCAGTGTAGCAAATTCTCATGAGGCACAAGTGGTCTGATGGGAGCAAGGAGGTCAGTTCACCCAAAGCCTATGGGGTGGTCCCAGCAGTGCCCTCCCAAGTGCTGCTTTTAGACATGTGGACTCCAGGGCTCTCACCAACAGCCTTTGGAGTCAGAATCTGCAGAGACAGGGACCAGCTATGTGGTTCTTTGTGGTTCTGATGATGGACCAGGGGGAGCTGCTGTCCGGCAGGGGCAGGTGATGTGGGCCACCTCGAGAGCCTGCTTCTGTGCCAAGGATGGGGGATGGGAGGGGGGCATAAACACCATGTGCCCCGGGGAAAGGTGCCTTGGCCTGAACCTCTGGATCCAGGATGCTTGTTGGAGCCTCCAAGTCCACTTGCTCCTTGGGCAGCCAGGAACTTGTAAGCCAGATGACAAGCGAGGCTGCCCAGGACACCTCCAGCTTCCAGAACACTTAGACTTTGAGAACCGTCAGGCCAAGACCCTCAAGGGCAGGAAGGAAACTGGGATCTCATAGCATCAGTCTTGGGGAAGATCCTTTGGCTTCATGTGGACATGCTATCACTGGGCATCAGTCTTCTTTCCTCTACACAAGAAATGTGGTGCTCTCAATTTTACTTGTGTCACTTTCATGAATAAAAAACAATTTATAGAGACTGTCACTTCTGCTTTGTGCTGATTTAATTGCTAGAAAGGTCTTTTTTATACAAATTTGGAACTTACCACCCTGTAACTTCTACCCCAGAGCCTACAAGCTGGTTTAATATTTGGTATGACACCACTCAAGGATTGAAAAGGAGGAAGTAAAACTGTCATTATTTGCAGATGTCTACTTTAAAAATCCAAAAGAATCTGCTGAAACATTATTATTATAAATAGGAGAGTTTGGTGAAGTCACTAGATAGAAGATTAATGTACAAAAATCAGTTGGATTTCTGTGCATCAGTAGCAAACAATACAAAAAGGAAATAAAGAGAAACCACATTTACAATAGTATCACAGAATATCAAGTATTTAAGATCAATCTAATAAAAGATGTGTAAGACCTCTATAGTGAAAATTATAAATCTAAAATATACACATTTTAAAAATGTATTATATGGAAAGGCATACAATATTCATGGATAGGGACACATGCATGTTGTAAAGATGACAATTCTCCCCAAATTGTCACATAGATTCAGTGCATTTTTAATAAAAATCCCAAAAGAACTTTTCAAAGGACTTGATGAGATCATTCAAAAATGCATATGGAAAAGTGAAGGGGCCCTCTTCCCAGAAGCCTCCCTCTCTGGGCTCTGGTTAATGTCTCTCCCTGCTCCTGGGTGTCACCAGCCCCGAGGAGCTGAAGTGGGTTCTCTAATCCCTGCCCATGACTTTGTAAATAATCTCTTTTTAAAATTTTCTTAAAAAAAGAATAAAAAGAAAAAAAACATTCTGAGTGTGTCCTGTTTCTTGCCAGGACCATGATGGTGCCGTGGTCAAGACTTTGCTGGGGCGGATGCAGCTCAAACGGCTGGGTGTCCGCCTCCCATATGGAGGGGCCTGGGTTCAGTCCCCAGGACCTCCCGGTAAAAAACAACAACAAAAAAACAACCTTGTGTGCCATGTTTGTGAAGCCTTTTCCAACCCCAGCATCTGAAAGAGAGTCACTTGTGCTATCTACTTAGACCTTTGCAATTTTTTTTTGACATTTAAATCCTCAATCCATCAGGAGTTAATTCCACCTTTTTCCATAGGAGCAACCATATTCCAGCTCCATTGAGAGGCAGTTCCTCCCTCCCCTGCGGACATGCTGTGCCACCTGCTCGGCAGCAGCATTCCATCCTCGTGTGAGTCTGTCCCTGGCTCTCCATCCAATCCCAGGGTCCATGCTGAGGCCTTTACCAGCACCCAAACCCCCAGGTACTTCAACCCCACAGTGATCACAGCACATGGTAGTGAAACCCCCTCCCTCTTCAGAAGCATCCTGGCCATTCTCTTCTGCATCCTCTTCAGAATGAGCACAAGTTCCATGGAATACTCTGTTGGAATTTTGTCCTCTGCCTTTGGTGGAAGGGCTCAATGGCAGGGAGGGAACCAGGAGAGTTGGTACCCCCACCTCACCCTGATCCCACTCTCTGCTTTCCTGCTGGTGCCTCCCTGTGGCTGAATCACCAAAGTCAAGGGCAAGAGAGCCCGAGGCACCGTCCATCCTGGTGGCCTTAGAGCAGAGTTGGATGCAGAAGGGTGAGGGGAAATCTGGAGAGGGGAATGGAAGTCTCTCAGCACACCCAGAAAGAAAAAGCTTGACATGTTTGATTGCATTAAAATGAAGAGCTTCTGTTTATCAGAGGACGCCTTAAAGAACGTTGAAAGACAAACTGTAACCAGGGAGAGATATTTGCAACACGCACAACTGACAAAGGTCAGTGTCACGAACGGACAGAGAACTTCTATAAATCAACAGCAATGTCACATTCACTCAATAGAAAAACAAGCAGAAGATGTGGAGAGACATGGCCCAGAAGAGGCAATCAAGTGGCAATGAACTCGAGAGAAGTCCAGCAGCGTGAGTGCCCAGGGAGAGCGTGGGGCCATCTCACATCCGTTTGGCAGAATTTTTAAATCTGATGATACCAAGTGTCAGGGAGAATAAAAATCTGCAGTGTCCCCTGCACACTGCTGGGGGAGCGCAAACCAGTGCGGCCACCTCGGGAAATATCTTGACTTTATACCCTAAATTTCAAGTGGCCCAAACCCTACGATCCCATAATCCCACTCCTGGCGTGTTCTTGGTTTATAACAGGGACCCGTGTTCGTGGTTCACACAGAGCAGCTCACAAGCACGGAAGCCTGAGGACAAGCTACGTGGAAGCCGTTTGGCATCTCCCCAGGCTGTACAAATGGCGTTCGGCCGTCAAGGCAGAGTCAGCCGTTCAAAGGAACTTCTAAGGCAGTCATGCAGCACGACGCCCTTTCCATACGGCTTAAAGCGACTGAAGCGGAAAGGATGTGCTTTAACTACGTAAGATGCAGCATAACGCAGAAGGAAAGCGAGGGCCTGGGAGTGGGTGCCTGGGTGGGGGAGACAGGAAGTGGAGTGGGAGCGGAAGGTTAGGGGAAGCCTCCTGCAAGGCCCTGCTGCCTTCCGGAGGCTCGTTACACTGTTTCAAACCACAAAGTAACAAACGCACACAGAGCAACAGCCACGCCGAGCCAATGAGGAGGGGCGCCGTGGGTGGGGGTGCTGTGGATGGGGGCCCTGCCATGCGGGGGTGCCCCGGAGGGGCGTGCTGCTGAGGAAGGGGGCTGCTGAGGAAGCGTCATGATTCCCATTCTGGGCACTTGCAAGTGGAAGGAGGGGCGTGAGCGGGGCTCTCGGCGCTGCTCCTGGCGTTCTGGCCCCCTCGCCCGCCCCGCCCGCCCTCCGCCAGCTCAGCTCCTGGGTTTCAAAGGCCTCTTCGCTCCCTCGGCGCTGCCAGGCCAGCAGGATTCCCAAGTGCGGGTCCAGAGGACACTTGCTCGAATCTGTGCCCCGAGACAGCAGCTGGCTTCCCGTGGGGATGCGGCCAGCAGGCGCCTCCAGCCCCAGCTGCCCTGGGAAGGACTGCAGGGTCCAAATAGCTCGAGAAAGCCGTGGCCTTGGCAGAGAAGGCCGATGGGGGCCTGGCCATGCTCCTGGGCCGGGATTCCTGCCTCTGACCTCCGACTTGGGATTCCCAGGGCTGCAGCCCCAAGGGGCTCCTCTGTGGCCAGCTGCGTGGTCTAGGGCCCACGGTCTTCACGGAGACACCCTGGATTCCAGAGGGCTCAGAAGAGGGCTCAGGTTCATTTCCTCTTCCTTCTCACTCAGTTTGATTTGGGTGAATCAGCACAGACAAGAGCCCTTGTGGCCGTGGGGGACCACGAGGCCTGAGAGTGCCACGTGAGGAAGTGGGGGTTACAGTGAGAACACACACGTGTTCACTCACCCACACAAACACACACATCCACACAGCGCTCACACAACTACACACAAACACACACATCCACACAGCGCTCACACAACTACATACAAACACACACAACTCACTCGAACACTCCCACAAACACACATGCACACACCCCACACTACACTCACATTGATGCACACCTTCACACATACTCTCAAACACACTTTCTCACAATTCATTCATGCACACTCTCACACATACACACTCAGGCACTCTTGCACACACTCATACCCTTCACTTGTGCACACTCCACACATCCGCACACTCATGCACACACACACGTTCTCATACTCACATGTGCACAATCACACACACTCACACCCTCTCTCAAGCTTCCCCATGAGGCTGCCCGAGCCCGGGGTGGCGTGTTTAAAAGAAGAGCAAAGGGAAGCTTGGTCATGGGGCGAGTCACCGCTGTGGCCCTGTGGGGCAGCTACCCTAGGCTAGTCAGGGTGTCTCCAAGTCACCTCGACTCCCACTGGTCATCTGGGTGCAAAGTTAGGCGTGAGAGACTGACTGGCACTCAGGACCTTTGTGGGTGGACACAAGCATCTGAAACCTTTGCCTGGATGACGCTGGCCTTTGTGTTTCACAGCTGTGACCACCACAACTCCCTCCTGCAGAAACCAGGTTGCTACGGTGAAAGGTTAAAGTTCTCCCCAAGAGTGCCAGGCGGGGGCCTGCTCGTCTCCCAGTGCTGGCCCAGCGCAGCCTGGCGGGCTCAGGTAGCGGCTCAGCTGCCCGCCTGGAAGCCCGCGTGGCCTCCCTGTCCAGCCCCGACCTGCTGGCCTGCAGCTGGGGGACGGCGGGCCCCTCCCACTGGTCATGGTGCATGGGGGGGCACTGTGTCTGCTGAATTCCTCCCACAGCTCAGCGTCCCCTGGGGAGGGGCTGGAATTTGGCTTCTTTGGAACTAATGGCTCCCTGGAGAGCACTCTTCCCACCTCGGCCCCTCCCCACCTCCATGTCCACCCACCAGGGCCCTGCCTGGCAATTGTGCAGGAATCTGTGAGAACTTCTCTATGTGAAGTAGTCTCTCAACTTTTGTTTCCACATTTTAAACAAAATTGTCCTTTTTAACTGATAGAAAAAGAATAGCCTCACCTGGAAAGTAACATCTGTCTGCATCCTGTCTGCAAGGGCAGCCACGTGTCAGCTGTGTATCAGCAAGGACGGCCACGTGGCAGCCAAGTGTCAGTGAAGATGGCCACGTGGCAGCCAAGTGTCAGTGAGGACGGACATGAGTCAGGATGGCCACATATCAGCCACATGTCAGCGAGGACAGCCACGTATCAGGATGGCTGCGTGTCAGTCATGTGTCAGTGAGGATGGCCACGTGCCAGTCACATGTCAGCGAGGATGGCCACGTGCCAGTGAGTTCACAATTTGTCCTCTGAGTGTCAGAACCCACTGCTGCTACGTACCACTGCCACAACTGGCACTCGGCCCCCACACAGCCACGCTGGCCTCTGGGGAGGGCATGGCTTCTGTAGAAGCAGCCCCCCTCTTTCATACAATCTGATCTGGGGGGTGGGTCTCAGGAGCTGGCTGTGAGTGGCCCTGGACCTTACTGGGCCTAATGTAGCAACTGGACAATGGAGTGGGGGCAGGAGGCAGCAGCCACCCTCTCCCACCCAGGACAGCCCCAGCTTCGGGACACCTCCCTTGATGTTCAGCCATGAGAGGGGCCCTGCCCATCCATGGGGGGCAACACAGGCTCCTACCCTCCATGCTCCATTACCCCCACTGGTGCTCCCACAGGCCTCCCCCTACCGCATCTCCACTCCTCCCGTCTCAGCCTCCATCTCTTTCCATCTGTGCTCCTCAAGGTGACCCCACACACTTGGGAGCAGATCCCAAAGGGGCCGAGCCCAGGCCAGGCCCAGGTCTCCCTAAGCCGGCCCCACGCTGCCTTCTGCGGCTACGCCCTTGGTTCAGGTGGAGGGAAGGGGGCGGCGGCCCCAGCAATGCTGAGCCCAGGGCAGTGGGTGAGTCCCAGGGCCTGGACTCCTCGGGCCTGGCTAGAGGGAGTCCCTGAACTGAAGGGGCTTCCTTCTGCTCCCTGGACATTTCCGTGCTGCACGTGAGCTGTTTTTTCTGTTGTTTCCGAGAAAGCACGTTTTATTATAGGGAAAGCATTCGACCAAGAGCCCTGGGTGGCCAAATGAAACCACACACAGCCCCACCCAGGGCAGCCCCATGCACCTCACTGCCTTGCACCTGCCGCCCACCTGCTGTCCACCTGCTGTCCACTTGCCATCAACCTTCCATGCACCTGCTGTGCACCTGCCATTCAGCTGCAGTCCACCTGCCATCCATTTTCCATGCACCTGCCGTCCACCTTCCACACACCTGCTGTCCACCTGCCATCCACCTGCTGTCCACCTGCCATGCACCTACTGTTCACCTGCCGTCTGCCTGACGTGCACCTGCCATGCACCTGCTGTCTGCCTGCCATCCATCTGCTGTCTGCCTGCTGTCCACCTGCCATGCACCTGCTGTCGGCCTGCCGTCCACCCACAGGTCGACCTTCTGGAGCAAGGTGGGCCTCCACTCATGCTCTGTGACAAACCCGCTGCTGCTCAGTTTCCCTTGGGGCCTTTGAGTACCTGCATCCTAAATGACAATTCTCTCATGGTGCCCACTGCAGACAGCCTTGGAGAAAGCAGACACCTCCCTTCAGCGGCAGATGCCTGAACCCCATTTCACGAAGAGTCTTGCCTCTTTGGCCTGGAAATAGCTGCCCTGCTTCTCAGAACTTCATTCATGGCTGGATGCTTTGTAGGCTCCCCTGATCCAAGCCTC
>JAQZBX010059764.1:6047-17553 GCA_029593785.1 Cabassous unicinctus
CCAGCTAAGGGTTTGTCAATTTGTTAATCTTCTCAAAGAAACAACTTTTGGTTTTGTTAATTCCTTCTATTTTTTTTTGTTGCTCTCAATTTTATTTATTTCTACTCTGATTTTTGTTATTTCATTCCTTCTGCTTGCTTTGCGATTATTTTATTGTTCTTTTTCAAGTTCTTCCATCTGTTTAGTTAAGTAATTGATTTTAGCGCTTTCTTCTTTTTAAATGTAAGCATTGAAAGCTATAAATTTCCCTCTCAGCACTGCTTAGTTCATTTACCATATAATTCAAATGCTTTGTTTATTTATTGATCCTCTGCCCAGATGTTCTATCCAATGCTGAGAGTGGTGTATTGAAATCTTCAACTATTATTGTAGAGACATTTTTTTCTCTCTTCAGTTTTGCCAGTGTTTGCCTCATGTAATTTGGGGGCATCCTGGCTAGATGCATATACATTTATGATTGTTATTTCTTCCTGGTGAATTGCCCCTTTTGTTAATATATAATGTCCTTCCTTGTCTCTAATAACAGTTTTGCTTTTAAAGTCCATTTCTTCTAATGTAAGTTTAATTTTAGCTTTTTAGTTTGTTTGTTTGTTTGTTTGTTTGTTTGTTACTGCATGTGTGGAATATCTTTTTCCAGCCTTTCATTTTCAACCCATTGGTATCCTTGGGTCTAAGGTGAGTTTCTTGTAGACAGCATATAGATGGCTCATATTTTCTTTTCCATTCCGCCAGTCTGTGTCTTTTGATTGAATGTTAATGGGTTAAAATTCCCAATGTTATTTCTGTAAAGGCAGTTCTTCATCCATTTTGACATTTGGGTTTTATCTGTCATATCTTATTTCCACCACTCTTTTTACACTTTTAGTTTCTTTTACTGATATAATCTTCATTTCTAGACTCTTTTCCAAACTTCTTTATTCTGTCTTTTCTTTTCAGGCTGTAGCACTCCCTTTAGTATTTCCTGCTAGCTGGGCTCTTAGTTACAAACTCTTTCAGTTTCTGTTTATCTGTGAGTATTCTAAACTTGCCCTCATTTTCAAAAGACAATTTTGCCAGCTATAACATTCTTGGCTGGCAGATTTTCTCTTGTAATATCTTAAATAATCATACCACTGCCTTCTTGCCTCCATGGTTTCTGATGAGAAATCAGCACTTAATCTTATTAGGTATCCCTTGATGTGATGCATCACTTTTCTCTTGCTGCTGTCAGAACTCTATTTGTCTTTGGCATTTGACATTCTGATTAGTGTCTCAGAGTGGGTCTATTCAGATTTATTCCTATGGGGTACATTGTGCTTCTAAGACACAGATATCTATGTCCTTCAGTAGAGTTGGGAAATTTTCAGCCATTATGTTTTCAAATATTCCTTCTGTCCCTTTTCCTTTCTCTTCTCCTCCTGGAATACCTATGATATGTATGTTTGTGCACCTCTTGCCATCATTTAGTTCCATGAGACCCTGTTCAATTTTTTCCATTCTTTTCTTTATCTGTTATTTTATGTTTGCTTTTGGAGGCCATGTCTTCAAGCATACTGCTCCTTTCTTCTGCCCCCACAAATCTGCTGTTGTATGATTCCAGTGTATTTTTTATTTCATTTATCGTAACTTTCATTCCCATAAGATCTGCTCGTTTTCTATGTATGCTTTCAAATTCTTCTTTGTGCTCACCCAGTGTCTTTTTTATATCCTTGATCTCTGTAGCCACCTCATTGAATTTATTAAGGAGACTTGTTTGAACATCCATCATTAGTTGTCTCAACTCCTTTATGCCATCTACAGGCTTGTTCCTTTGACTGGACCATATCTTCCTGTTTCTTAGTGTGGATTGTAATTTTTCTTGATGTTTTCATATCTGTTTTACTATTAATAGATGTATTTATTCTGGGTGCAGTTTCTCTCCTTAGTTTAGAGTTTTCTTGACCTTTCTCCCTTGCTGGTTGTGTAGTAGGATGTAGTTGGTACTGTAAGCTGTGGAGGCTGATGCTGCCTGTGTTGACCCAGGAACCAATAAAGCTTCTCCCACTTTTCTCCTCTTCCCGGGGTAGGGACAGAGCTGCAACCTTGTTTTGTAATTCAAGCTGTGTAGGCCAAAACCAGCTGTAGTTGCCTGAAGAGACTGAAGAAACTTCACACCCTCTTCCTTCCCTGCCTGGGGTTGGGATGGAGCTGCAGGTGTGGGCAGCAAACTAAGCCATGTGGGTCAAAACTGACTGCAGTTATCCATGTAGACTGACATAACACTAGCCCCCCTCCTCCCCTGCCAGGGGTGGGGATGAATCCTCCAGACTGCCCAGTGATCTAATCTGTGTGGGCCAAAAGCACCTGCAGTTGCCCTGAGATGCTAAGGGAACACTGTCCCTTCTGCCCTTTAAGGGGTGGGGATGTGTATTAGTCAGCCAAAGGAGTGCTAATGTGAAATACCAAAAATGTGTTGGTCTTTATAAAGGGTGTTTATTTGGGGTAGAAGTCCACAGATACCAGGCCATAAAGCATTAAGTTTCTTCTCTCACCAAAGTCCATTGTCACGTGTTGGAGCAAGACAGCTGCTGACGTTTGCCAGGGTTCATGCTTCTTGTGTTCCTCTCTTCCGGGGGTTGCTTTTCTCTCTCTGGGCTTAGCTCCTTTGATTCCTTCACAAGGTCAGCTGTAGACTATCAGGTGAACAGCTGACTTCTCTTCTCCTGGGGCCTTCTCTCCAATATCAAAACTGCTTCTCAAAAACTGCTTCAACTCTGTTATTGCCATGCCTTTTATATTTGATTCCCCACCCACCAAGAGGTGGGGCTCAATGCCCTACTGACGTGGCCTAGTCAACGCCCTAATCATAACTTAATCATGCCCAGATTAACAGATCAGTTTACAAGCATGATCCAATTATATTTTTGGAATTCATAATTACATCAAACTGCCCAACTGTCACATTCCACCCTCTGAATTCCAAAAATACATTACAATATTCAAAAAATCTTAAGTCAGTAACAATTCAAGTACAAAATCATATCATAGACAGTTTAAAGAAACACAGTTTGTCTTCAGGCAAAATCCCGTCTGCTATAGACCTCTGAAACTTACAAAACCATTTAACTGCTTCCAATACACAGTGGAAAGACAAAGGATAAACATTTTCATTATCATAAGGAGAAATTGGGATGCTAGACATGAGTCATTGATCCTCTACGGTTCAGTAAACTTGCAGGGCATCCTCCATTCGATTTCAAATTCTGAGTCATTCTTAAGAATGATTTCTTCTCCTTGGGGCCACATGGGAACCCATCCTTTCCACAGGCTTGCCCAATGGCCATTTTCTTGGTTCCAACCTCATCAAGCATCTAAGTGTCGGACAAGCTCCAGACCTCACTATCCAAGAGTGTTGGGGTGATTGCCACACCTTACCCAATCTTTGGGTTAGAGTCTTAGCCCCCCTAGTACAGTGAGGTGAAGACAACATTCCCCTAACCTTTGGCATACAGGTTCAACCCTCTCAGAGCGATGGGGTGTTGACCTTAACCACCCTAATCTTTGAGGAATGTGCTCCACCCTCCCTGCACCCTGGGGTGGCAAAACGCTCCCAGAACATCGGGTGGGGACATCCACTCTCTTCAACTGCTGTGGAAAACTCACCTTCTCTGTACACATGGGTGGGGCTCCTCTCTTGGCTCACGGAGAGGTCTTAAGTCCAGATCTCTGGTTCCACGGTTTTCTTCTTAAAGCTGATTCTCCTTCAGTCGCTCCTTTCCATGTCCTCTTTTGTCCAAGCTGACAGTGGTTTTGTTCATACAGCTCTCTCAAAAGCTTTGTTGGTTTAGCATGCAGGAAGCAGGGATCCATGCCATCAGACAGTAAGACTTTCCACAAGTCTTTCCGAAATAACTGCATCTTCAATTCTGAGTTACGAGTTCCAAGTTTAGTAAAGTCTTCAAATAGGGCATTTTCATCTGGGAATTTGATTTCCAGAAACTTGGAAGTTCCAGAATCAGTTTGTGTTTTTTTTGTGCCCAAAAGTTCAGTCCTTAGTGTATTTCGCTCATCTAGTATTTTGCTATAAGCTGCAATTAGAAGCCAAGCCACATTCTCCGAGTTTAGCCTGGAAAGTTCTTCAGCTAAATGCTCCGGTTTGCCATTTTCAAATTTTGTCTTCCATATAACACCAGGAGTTAATCCTGCTAAGTTCTCCACAACTTTAAAACATGGATTGCCTTTCGTCCAGTGTCCAATAAGAGCTTCATCATTTACTTCTAAGGCATCATAGAAAGTCTCTTTAGCATCCATATTACTATCAACGGTCTCTTCAAAGTGATCTAGGCCTTTTCCATCAAGCATTTCACAATTCCTCCAAAAAATACCCCATACCCAGTTATAAAATCGTTCCAACATTTTGGTAATTACAAAAGCACTTCCCCACTCCTCGGTACCAAATTCTGTATAATTCCACAGGATGGAACCACAGGTGCCCAACTATTTAGTCTATGTGAGCTGGAAGTACCTGCATTTACCCAGAGAGGCTGGGGAGACACCACCTTCCTCTTATCCTATCGGGGGTGGGGGTGGAGCCAAAGGCATCCAACTGTCCAGTTCACTCAGGCCAAAAGCACCTGCAATTGCCCAGAGAGGCTGAGGTGACACAGCTCCCCTCCTATCCTATGGGGAGGGGGTAAGCTAAAGCTACAGGTATCTGAGTACCCAGTCTGTGCAGGCTGAAAGTGCCTGCAGTTGCCCAGAGAGGCTGAAGAAACAATAGCCCCCTCCTATCCTATGGGGAGGAGGGTGAGGATGGAATTGAAAGTGATCAACAAATCAGCCTGTGCTGGCCAAAAGTGCCTGCTGTTGCCCAGAGAGGCTGGTGCAGCTCCCCCTAGCTTCCTCCTTACCAGATGTGGGGATGGAGCTTAGGCTAGAGCTGCAATCCCATCTGGGTGGAAAGAAGTATGTCACTACCTCCACTGTGAATTTCAATCAGTCCCGCTTCCCCTAATGCCAGGGGCAGAGTTAAAATGGTTGTTACCAGCCTCTTTCCAACTTGGATATGTCCCAACTTTAGCTGTTCTTAGGATTATACTTTAGCCAGCAGAATTTACTAATCAGTAGCTGAAGTCAGTGGCCAACTGTCTCTTCCTCCCCCAACTTTGGGAAATGGAGCTTCCCACTCCAGCCACAGAATAGCTCTGGAGGCAGCTTGCATCACCAGTGGAGGATGGGCACCAGCCTCTGTGTCGTGGAATGCTCTACTCACGAACCCTCACTGAAGATGGGCAGTCTCCTCCTTCCATACTTTCAAGGATGTTGCAGGATGCTCTTCTGGTCTTCTGGGTCCCCTAAACAGGTGCTTTACATAGCTCTGGGTGATTAGTAACAGCCCTGTAGCAGGAGCTGACACTTAGAGCTCCTTACTCTGCTGCCATCTTCTGTTTTTTATTTTTAAAAATCACTCTTGGAGGTAGCCAGAAATAACAGGTAAGTAACAAAAGGAATATGTGCACCTTGAATAAAGTTTAGAAAATACAATTAAACATTAAAATCACTGAAATCCTATTTGAGCCCCTCCCCCAAGTATATTATGGTATAAATATTTATTTTAGGAAAAGGGAATCACATTCCACCTACTCTTTGCAAATTGACCCTTTTACTATTGCAAAGTTTGTCTTTTGGTTTTGATTTGTAAGAACTATTAGTCTAAAGAGGGTAATTTTTGGTCACGCTGCAAATGTTTTTCCCAGTTTGGTGCTCAACTTTCTATTTGGATTTGGTTTGGTTTGTTTTTTTACATTATTTCTCTGTGATAAAATATATCATTTTCCTTTAAGATTTCTGTCTGTTTTCTCAAGGCCATTTACTCTTAGAAAAGAATTATCAATCTGTTTCATATTCAAATTCCAGGCTTCTTTTCATTTTTTGCTATTATCATAAATGCCAACCAAAATCACTGGAACAATTTGAAGCTGAGATGTAGCAATAGCCCTGATTTTAAAATGGGAGTGAGCAGTGGTTTTGCAAATTTTAAGTAAAAACCTACCAGTTTAATGTTTTGGGGGATTGGAGACTGAGAAACATTGGATAAAATGAGCTGGAGTTAGTAAATTCAATCGAAAGCTAGAAAATGGGCTAAAAATAACTGATTTACAGATGCTGTACACTACGTATGGTACCGAGTGTCAAGAATGTTACTAAAACAGTTTTTTTCAATATGTTAAAACAAACCTCAATATTTCGATGTTCCATTTTTCATGGGAGGGTGGTGAGGCCTCTTGGAACTTCATGGACTACTCATTTCCACTAACTTAGCAACATTTGTCAGCAATCAACATGTAAATTGGACTTGGGTTTATATATCTATCTTAACTTACATTCAGACTAGGACATGTTGTGCCCCAGGAAGATTAATTGAAATGTTTAAAATATGTTTTAGAGAAGGAGATTAACTACTGTCTTAAGTAAGGGCAGAGAAGAAAAATCAGAGAAAGCAGACTTATCCTGCCCTCCTCTACTGTCTGGAAAAATTCCCATTCAGCCCCACACTTGCATATACCCCTGGAGAGTCCAACCTCTTTGGTAGGCATTTTGTTCCATTTGCCCTTTGTGGAGTCTAACCTCCCATACCACATACCTCAACTACCCTCCCCGACAGAAATCCTGTTAAACACAGCCTTCCGCAGGGGTTGTTGGGGCTTCAATAAACCAGAATCTGTTTGATTGCCCCACCATTTAATCGAGTTCTACTTCAAGTTAAAACTATTGTTTAATGTGTTAACTGAATGGAAACTGCTGCATTCATTAGACACTGTTACCACTTTATGGCCTGTTTTCTGTGCCTGCCAGGGTGACAGTATGCTTCAGACACCCTTTTTGTTCATTGCACTTTTTCCTAGTTTCCTGGCTGCGATCATAAATACCAGAAAATGGATTGGCTTAAACAACGGGAATGTACAGGTTCACGGTTTTGAAGCTAGGAGTCCAAGTCCAAGGTGTCAGCAGGGCGGTGCTTTTTCCCTGAAGACTGTGGCATTCTGGGTCCGTGGCCTTTCCGTCACACGGCAGTGTGGATGCTGACACACTCTCCCTTCTCCTCTGGGTGGCTTCAAGCACCTTGGTCTTTCACATGACTTTCTCTTCACAAAGCCACCCAAATAGGTTTAAGGCCCAATCTCATTCAATTGGGCCATACCTTAACTAAAAATAACATCTTCAAAAGTCCTATTTACAATGGGTTCACACCACAGGAATAGGTTAAGAACATATTTTTTTTCTGGAGTGTATAATTCAACTACTACACACTTCAAATACCTTTTGAGTTGTATCAGATCTTAAAACACTCTGTTAACTAAATACACTTCAGAAGAGGAAGGAGAGAAACATTCACATGGATACTAATTTGCTAAAAGTAAGTCGACATTATTTTTGTCAGGCATGGATTGCTTTCTCCTCCCCTCTTTATGTATTTATATTTCCTAGGGAGGGGAAGTGAAGGCGAAATTAATTCCTCTTGCTCAAAATTACACAGCCCTTTCCTGAACTCGCTTTCTCTCTCAGCAATATTCAAACATGGTTGTTTCAGCTGTGTCTTATGAGGTTAGAAAAATATGTGTGCCCAGTGTGCTTGCTGAAAAAGAATTTCAGTAACAAAGGAAGTATTTTCTCTAACTCTGCACATGATTTTGATTCTCTCATGGTGTGGACCTCAAGAGGAAAATGAGTTTGGTGAATCAGAACCAGAGTGTTTTATGCCAGTCAAGGTTGGTCATGTTTGACTCATCCATCTTTCAATGCTCCTGTGACCAGGACATTTTTATCCTTATTCTCACCTTCTACATTGTTCATAATCCCCAAAATAGTATTTTCGTTGCTGTAATGCCTGCAATAATTGGAAAACAAATAATAGTTTACAATGAGAGGTATTGATATTTCTCTTACTAGATTTACCCACTCCTATGATACATCTCTGCTCCTATATTAACTCCAAAAGTTGAAAAAGATAACTTAGAGGCATTCAATCAAAAACAAAATACAGAAAAAAAAAATAGGATAAAAATATTCTAGAGCAGAATATCCTCATTACAGAAATCTTTCCTGTTTGTTTTCTAAAGGAAACCTTTCATAAATCTTCCATTAGTAAGAAAAACGTAACTGTACCATGCTGACTGATCCCTTACTGCCCAGGGCTGAATCCTGCCTTATCCTTCCATCTCTGAAACCTGTGGGTTTTTCTAGAAATTTGGCCCCCAAAAAAATCATTCAAGAAAAGAGAAAGTATTCACCTAAAGAAGATAATGTCAAGGATCAGCTTTGGGCTAGCTTTGTCCAAAAAGGAAAATAAGTAAAACTTGGATTAAAATAGCCTTTGCTCAGAATGTATAAAGGAGTTATAAATCTTCCAGAAATAAATTCAATGTGTAACAGAAAGACTATGAATTTGGAAGTCAGCAGACCATGTCCCCTTCATTATTTAGCTTTATGACCTTCCACAAGAAATGCAATGTTTCTGTTTTCTCCTTTGTAAAAGAGGAAAATTAATGATTACACCACAGGATTCATATAAGGAGTAAATAAGAGCCAATATTTAGTTCCTAAATCAGTTACCTGTTGACATATAACAGGCCAACCCAAAACCGAGTTGTTTTATTTATTGTTTCTCATAATTCTTTAGGATGGCTGGGTAGTCTCACAGGGGCTCATTCCTGTGGCTCTTCTTCTGGTGAGTCAAGTGGCGCTGGAGAGTCTGTGATGGCCTCACCCATATGTTTGAGGTCTTGAAGGGGATGGCTGGAAGGCTGGGGACTCTCTTCACATGCCTTTTAATCATTCATTGGCCCATCTTCCTTCATCTAGCTTCATTGGGCATCTAGTTCCAAGAAAGTACAGGCAGAAACTTCAAGGCATCTTGAAACCTCAGCTCTGGAGCTGCCACAGCATCATGGCAGCCACATCCTATTGGTCAAAGCAATTTACAAGACCAGCCAAGATTCAAGGTGTTAGAGAAATAGAATCTGCCTCTTAGCGGGAGGAATGGCAGCATCATATTGCAAAGGGGTGTGAACATAGGGAAGTGTTATTCACTGGAGGCCATTACTATAATAACCTCCCTCCTGCCTTGTAGTTTGGAAGCCCTATTTTCAAATAGTGAAAAGTTAGCAGAGTCTTTTATTATCTTTTTTATTAGAAACTATGGTGAATTATAACCATAATAGTCCCCCAATGAATCACATTTCCCTGTATCCACACCTTTGTGTATTCTTCCTCCACACTGAATCTGGGCTTGTCTGCATAGTTTGCATTGGCCAATGGGACATCAGCAAATCAGGCAAGAAGAAGCTTGATAAGGGCTGGGACACTGGGGCTTGATCCCTTGGAATACTACCTTGAGACCACAAAAACATAAGTAGTCTGGGAAGAAAGACCACAGAGAGGACCCCACCTGGGTCCAGGTCCCAGCAATTATGAGTGATCCCAGGTAAGAACAGTAGAAGAACCACCCAGGCAACACACAGAATTATAGAAATTAATACAGCTTACTTGTTTTAAGCCACTGAATTTCAAGGCAGTTTGTTACATAGCAATATATAACCAAAACACAAACCAAAAATATTCTAGCCCATGGGTAACCTATAATCACTGCCAAATTCTAACTTCATTACAAATTTACTAACTCATTTCATGATTTTAGACATATCATAGTCATAGAATTCAGACCTTGTCAAATTTAGAGATAATATAATCTAGTAGTTTTTAAAAATGTCTTTGAGATACAGAACTATATTTTAAAACAACATCTTACTCAGGTATTTTAAACAGATAAAGAGTATCTTGTTAGGATAAATTCCTTTCATTCCATTTTAAAAAGATCAAAAGATTATAAAATCAATTAATGAAAGAACAATTCTTTTTTTATAATACAAAAATTTAAGCTCATAGATGGCAGCAAGAGAATTATTGCCTTTTCAGTTTACAATTAATTGATATATTTTCCTTTTGGTAATATTGTATAAAGGAATACTTATTCAAGACAGACAAGTAATTGTAAATAATAAAGGCATTTTCACTATTTGTCTTGGAATCTCAGGATACTGCATAATCAGAAGTATTATATCATACCCATATTTTGAAAATATGAAACCATTAGTACAAGCAAATACACTGATTAGTGGCTACCAATGAATTAATATTTAAAATTTATTATAGTTGGCTATGCAAAGATTACAATCCGTAGAGAGTTTAAAATCTATGTGAAAGGTGGGAATATGGTGGAGTAAGTAGCACCAGCAATCAATCCCTCCACCAGAACAACTATTAAATTGGCAAGAAGAGTCTGAATCAACTATTTGAAACTCTGGAGTCCAGTAGAACATCGTGCAGCATCCAGGGAAGAGCAGGAGGAAGAAGCCAGTAAATTCTGGAAAGTACCAATGAATTGCTCTTTTCACACTGCAGTTACTGTCACCCATCCTTCACCCTCACAGCAGGCAGAAGTGGGGTCCACCCCATGGTGCAGCTTGCTGGAACCAGAGAGGGACAGAAAAACTTAGTTCCTGGTGGGAAGAGAGGTGAAGATTGGTGGAAGAAGGCAGAGTAGGAAGCTCTAGGCTCAGTCCTTCTACCAGAACAACTATAAAACAGGCAGGAGCTGTCTGTTTGAAACTCCAGAGGCCAATTGAACACTCATAGCATCCAGGGAAAAGCAGAAGAAAAAGACTGATAAATGATAAATTATGGTAAAGACCAGTAAATTGTTCTCTCCATGTGGTTACCAGTGCCGAGTCCCCACTCTCATGGCAGGTCACCATGGGGTCCAGCCCCTGGATAGCTCACTGGGGACAGAAAGGGACACAAAAATCCTCTTCCCAAAAACCAGGGGGTGACATGGCTGATTGCCCTTTGATAAGCGACTTCTGATCAATAGGGCTCTGAGGGTGGCCATTGTTCGAACCTGCCCCCAAAAATGGTGGTGGTGGAGAAGACAAAGATACCAGGCTTCTTCAGGGATGCAGGGGGAAAGTTCAGGGGCTGCATTTGCTGGGCAAGTCAAGAAAATACAACATTGAGGAGCCACGGACGAACTCTCAGAGGCCTTCCTGGTCCCCTCCCCCAGAGCACTTTGGAGCCAATCTGGGCCCCTTTGTGGGCCCATGGCCCTGTTATACCTGGGAAAGACTGACCTGGGAAAGTCCTCTCTGGTGTACCCCCACTTCCAGAATTTGCCCTTCAGGTGAAATCGGCTTGAGACAAGGAAAGGAATATAAGAAACTTCAGAGGCAGACAATCTGGGGCAATGGCTGGTCTGATTCAAACACCTGGGAGAGGGAGTTCTGTCTCCTGGGAAACAGAGGGGACATTCAAACTCCTGTAAAGAGGAGAACTCTACAAGCACAAGGTGAGGACAAGACAGAGGCCCAGAAAAGACAGGTAGGACCCTGCACTCTGCATTCACCTTGGTTAGACCTTCCTGATAAGAGAGCTGAAGATTAAGAAAATCTCTGTCTTATTACCAACTGGTTACAAAATCAAGAAACAGACATCT
>JAQZBX010059765.1:0-17447 GCA_029593785.1 Cabassous unicinctus
TCCTCTCTGCTCCAAGTAGGCGAATGGCCTTGGGGGGCAGCTCCTCTCTGCTCCAAGTAGGGGAATGGTCTTAGGGGGCAGCTTTCTGTGGCCGAGGCGATGCAGTCCCTGAAGGGGCTGATCCCTGGGGGCTGTGTCTGACAGCACACCAAGCAATGGGGCAACAAATTCCTCCTTGAAGGGGGACCTGAGGTGGTGCATCGCCATTTCTACTACATCTGTGACTAGACACAGGAATTATTCATCCACTTAGGGCAGTGGAGCAGAGACCACACACCTGAGAGAGTCGCCATGGCTGTACCATTTTGGTGGCACGCTGAGAAAGGCCGTCAGTTGCCTTTTAATTGCTTTCAGTGACTACGAAAAAATAAAAGAGAACAAGAAGTCAAAACACGAGCCATGAACTTCAGTTGGGGAGATAAAGCATCAGATTTTAAGTGTTTGAGCATGCAAACTAGATGAGGATTCAAAGCTGGTTTGCAAATCAAGTAAATGTCATAATAAAAACTGGTTAGCTTTCAAAAGAATAAAAGCTCACAAAAACAAAATCTGAGCATTCTCATGTTCCCTCACACCAGCCAAATTGGATACATGCCATTTCCAAACACAAGTTGTTTTCTGCTTCTGTGTCTTTCACCAGGTTGTTCATTCAGCCTGCAGAAAGGATCTATGACAGGCAACTCTGACCTGCAAGTCTGAACAGAGAAAAATGGTTTGGTTCATTTCTGATTCATGAAAATGCCAACAATTATTTCCTATTCAGAGGTAGTTTCATTTAGTATCTTTTATTCTTCTGCTAAAGCCCATTTCAATTTATTCCTATATTCTGAGTTTTTCCTTTAAATACTTCTATTACACATGTTACAATCAAGTCTTAATTGGCATTCTAAAAACAAGGGCCTCACAGTTATTCAACGACTGCTTTGTAATCCAGTCCTTTTTAATCTACAGACAGTCAACAGGCAACCCCAGCCAACAGCCCTGTCTGGCTACCTAAAGGGATTTACGGTTGACATTTGTTATTCTTTTTCCTTTCCAGCTTCTATTTCCTCTCTCTAATGGCATCTCTATTTGTGATGGGGTCTCTCCATAACTTTGGGGGAAAATAATACTGGGCTTCCACTGCAGGAGCCAAAGCAGCTAGACATTTCCTTGCTTTCAGCTTCTTGGCCTTCCATAGCACCCTCAGTTCCTGTTCATTCCCAAACCTGATGTCCCAGATACCTATTTATTCTGTGAGTGCCCTATTCACCAGTAAATTCCAACAGACTCACTTTTGCCTAAATTAGACAGTCAGAAACAAACCAAGAACTGATACGTTGTTATTTTTATCTTTTGGCTTCTACTCATCTTTCAGCTTTCTGTCCTACCTTGGCCTATATTTATTTTTAAAAAGTAAAACTGATTGGATAGACAGATAGCTATTCTATTAGTCTGCCAAAGGGATGTTGATTCAAAGTACCAGAAATCTGTTGGCATTTATAAAAGGTATTTATTTGGGGTAAAAGCTCACAGTCACAAAGCCCTAAAGAGTCCAACTCAAGGTTGCTTTCTCACCAAAGTCAGTTGCCACGTGTTGAAGCAAGCTGGCGGTGATCTCTGCCTGACCTCTCCTTTCCCTCCAGGCTTCCAGCCCTCTCTCTCTCCTGGTTAGGGCTTGTCTCTCAGGGCTTCCTACATCCAGCTTCTTCCCAACCTCAGCTGTAAACTATCAGGCAAATAGCTCATCTCTCCCAGGGCCACCAGGATAAAAAATGACAGAGCTCTCTCTTCCCGTGTGTCTTCTTGAGTGAGTGCCCATTTATATCGCCTACCAAGGGGGAGGGGACTCAACCTGAGTCACACCTTACTGAAGTGGTCGAATCAAAACCCTAATCTTAACAGGTAATTTAATCAAGGGCCCCTCAACTGAATCCAATACAATCAAAGGGTATTACACCCAGAAGAATAGATTAGTTTACAAACATAATCCTTCTCTTTTTGGGATTCATAAAATAATCTCAAACCACCACAGCTAAAGAGAAAAAAAAAAACTGCCACAGCTATATTTTGATATGGATATATATATAGATGGAGATGAAGATGTAGCTTTACACATAGATGGGGAAGTAAACATAGACATAAATATAAAGACAGATTAGACAGACAGACAAAAAACTGAAGAATCATACTTAAAACAATGGCAGAGGACAGTAACACAGCTTTGAAGTTAGCTTCTACTGCTTTTGTCCATCTCTCCTCAGAAGATGCTTATCCTAGACTACTCCACCTGACGACATAGCACCGCTGGTACAGAAGAAAGCGTAGAAACATAAAGCCCAGCTTGTGTTTTAGGAAGTGGCATGTACCCAGTTTGGTGGAGGCCAGCAAAAGGCCAGCTGAGACAGCCCAAGACGTGGAATCAGAAAGCCTGGGACAACGTTCTGCTTCAACTCCTATCTAAATCCGCGTTCCCCAAAAGTCGACTGAGGCAAAAAAATTGGATGCAAGTAGTTTTTTGGGGAGGTGATTCCAGGAAGCAACATGAGGGAGTAGGGATGTGAGAGAAGACAGGGAGGAAAGCCAGTAAAGGGTTCTTGGTGAGTTGGTTTCAGCTGTAGGCCGTGCAAATTTGCTGGGCCCTCTGAGAGCCCAGATTTTCCAGTCACCTGATGAGAGGTTTTGCTGTCATGTGATACCTATCCACCAGCTCCTGGCCCTTGCTACTTAAGGTCTGCTTCTGGAAGTGTTGATAACCCTTGTTTTAGTCTAATACTTTCCCCTGTGCTTTGAATCCCAGCCCCCTCCTTTCTCTCCAGAACAGTGTTCCTTTCAGTACCAACCCCTTTCTCGGTCACCCTACAAACAGGCTTGAGTCTTTTAAATCTCAAAACATTTATACCTGTTTTATTCCTGCCTCTAGCTGCCTTCCTATTTCTCTCTCTTTCAACTAAGCTTTGTAAAAGGGACAATCTACACTCACTGACTCCATGGCCTCATGTCCCATGAACTCTCCCACTCATGCCAATGATTTCTGGCCTCTTCCCTTCACTGCAACTGCCTGCAATGAGGCCGCAGTCTCCTCCCGGCCTTTTCTTATTGATTTCCCTTGACCACTCCTTTTTTCTGTGAACTTTCATGAAATCCCTCCCTCTTAGTTCTCTGGTTGATCTCCAACTCTTCATCCTTCCTTCTAGGAATAGTCTTCCTCTCCTGGCCCATTAAATGTTAGTATTTACCAACTCTCGCATGTTTAGCTCCAGCTCTTACTTCTCCATGTAATTCCAGAAGTGTTTATCCAATAGTCTACTACCCTCAAACTAAACTCATCATAGTCTCTCTTCCTCATCTTTCTTCCTTGGAAAAAAAGGCTTATCTTGGAGACAACAGAATGGTTGGTAAAACACCTGTCTCTTCATTTCTCCAGTTTACAATCTTGGTGTAATCTTGGAAGACCCTTCCTTTTCCCCATCCTTCATTTCCAATTAGTCAGTAGGTCATGTTGATTCTGCATTATAAAAGCCAAACCCTCTTCATCAGCCCCATTGCCACTAACTTGCCTTAATTTAGGTCCTTATCATCTTGTAATAATCTGTAGGTACCTCCTAGCTGACCACATGCAGTTTCCCTCTACGGAGACCAACTTCTACACAGTAAAAAAAACTTATCTTTATGAAAACAAATGTGATTACATCACTCCTCTACTTAAAAATGCTTGGTGGTTCTCATAGCCAACAAGATAAAATCCAATTTCTTTTATGTGGTGATCTAGCCTCAGTGACATGCCCATATGATACCAGGGAGTATTCTGTGGTTGAAGCCATCACGACCCAGCCAACCTGTTTTGAAATTGAGGACTCAACAGTGTGGGACTGGAAACTGAGACCTTGAAGGTCTCAATCAGTGTTGAGTGTTGACACAGAGCCTCTTTATAAGCTTAATGCCTGTTAACATTTAAATAGCACTTACTGTAAGCCTGTACTATCCCAACTCTTTTCATGTACTAAGTCATTTAATCCTCCTAACACCCTTTGTATAACTACTCTCAATTTACCAGTGAGGACACTGTGGCATAAAGCAGGCAAGCAACTTCCTCTAGGCCACATATGCCAGGCTTTGACCCCAAGCAGTCTGGCTCCGAAGCATGCTAGAATCCCCCTGCTCCCACGCTGCTCTAGCTTTATGCCAAGGAGGGGTTCCTGGACCTTGGAGGAAGGGGGCAGCCTGTGCAGGGATTTATGTCAATTAGACAGTGGTGGCTGAGGGCAACCTAAATGCCAAGCACAGCATTATGAGGTGACTCCTGTCCCCGACCGCCCCAGTTCCCTACAGTGCCCCCTTCAGCGCACACACACACACAGAGTCCATGAAAACAAGGAGAATCATCGCTGCATTGCTGCAGAGGGCAATGGTGGCCCCGGACAACATGACAAGACGAGGGCAGTATAACAAACAAGAGGACACAGCCTTGGAGGGCTGGACGTAGCCTCTATTCCTCTCTGCACCGTGGGCTCCGACTGCAGGTTGACCCTAAAGAACTGTGTCAGCCCTTGAAGGGATGTTGGGGAAATGGCGCGGAGGCTTCTCCTTACACTATCTGATAACCAAGATAGCTAAGAGCCTTAGAAAACAAATTTTAGCATTAGAATGAGAATAAATTCTTAGAGCTCCTTGCTGGGGAAACCAGGGGAAGGCATTGTTTACATTACTAGCAACACCTTAGTGCCAGGCTGGAAGAGACTGGCAGTGAGACTAAGAGAATAAATTGCTCCGCTTAATGAAGAATTTGGAATTTCCGCTGGTAATCCAAGAGGAAGAGGGTGAAAAAGAGGAGTGGGATGGGAAGAAAGAGTCCATCAAGATGACAGGGAGCTAGGCAAGAGGCAGCCAGGGAGACGTTCTAGGCACGGTAAGGGTCTTTAAAGAACGGGGTGTCGAGCATTTAATCTAAGATGATCGCTGCAGTGTAAATTCGTCTTCCTCTTCCACTGCCTTCCACTGGTAGATCTCCAGTGAAAAGCTACTCCACAGAGATGCCTTGTGTCTGTAGTATTTCGAGAAAATATAGGAGAACGAACTGTGTTCCATTTTGGGAATGAGGTGGGATGGAGAAAAAGAACAGCCAAAAGAGGTGAGACTTGAATTCAGGAGAAGCAGGAAATAATAGAAAGCATTAGCTCTCAAGATCCAAGACGTTGGTACGCGAGATTAGGTGTCCTACGATACACGAGGTGGAGACGTGGTTAGCCCAACAATCTGGAGGGCTTGGGATCACTCGGGACATTGACATTTGAGCCATGGAAGTAAAGGGGGTACGTTTCTTATGCCACAGATTTAGATGTGCAAGGTAAATCTGACTCTTTTTTCAATTTAATTTTAAAGCTACATTCCGAGGGCATGGGGAAACCTAATCCCACTCATTTCAGTATTGTAGAAGACAACTGAGAGTCTCTCCTTGTCCCGGGGATTGAACATGTCTTCTGGGGCTGGGTGGAGTGGGGTGCACATCGTGCCACCCTAACCCTCTAGCCCTGCTGCACACATGAGCCCTCCAGTTGTCCGTCATCAACCCACACAGCTTGCTGCTGTATCTCCTTTCAGGGATACAAGGGTAAGAATCAAATTCTTTTGATTCCCTATCAATTCTTCCTCTATCCATCCACTTTAGGCAAGTTGTCAAGGGTGAGAATGGCTTTGACTAATTTTAAACTTTTTTTCTTATGTCTGAAAAGTTTATCTTTTGTCTCCGGTAGTGCTGGTTCTGGCAATCCTTCCCTGAGGCAATGCATGCCCATTTAGCCTGAAAGCAGGAACACAAAATATGGAAGAAAATGGTCCAAGTTAGTATTTACAAATATTGTTCAGCGACATGTGTGTTATAGCCTCCCTTTCACCTTAGTTCAGAATATTCCTCATAAAATAACCACCCTGCGAAGAATTAAAAGTGCATTTTCTTCCATTGCTAATTTTTCCTTCGATCTACCACTAATTATCTAAGAACTTAAAGTGTTCAGGGCTCTACATCAGTGGTCTGCAAACTATAGCCCACGGGACAAATAGGGTTCACCACCTGTTTTTATGTTTTTAAATGGTTGAAAAAATCAAAATAAGATTAATGTTTCATGATACATGAAAATTATATAAAATTTAAAATTCACTATTCTGTAAACAAAATTTTATTTTAACACAGCCGAGCTCATTCACTCACATATTGTTTGTGGCTGCTTTCACTTTACACCTGCAGAGGTGCAACATTCCCACAGAATCCATATGGCCCCCAAAGCTTAAAACAGTTACTATCTGGCCCTTTACAGAATAAGTTTGCCAGTTTCTGTTCTACACCATTCCTTTCACCTATCTTCAGGGTTTTACCTGTTTCCTGACCTACATCAGGGATAGAGTATTGGATAGCCCACCCTTCCATCCAAAATCCCACCCCCACCCCCCGAGTTGAAACTTGGAAATTATTTAGTACTCTTCTGGTAAAGATGGAGAGAGCATTCTAACCTCTCTCATCTAGTTAGGAGTCCACACATTTTCTGCCAGCTCTTCCGAGAACTTAGAACCTTTCTCATGGAAGGAGAAACACAGTGTGGAAAGCCTACTAATGGCAAAAGAGCAACAATTACAGCATGTACAGCTGTAGCTTCCCTCAATAATGTGGTGAATTCAATGTGGATTAAAGCTGGGGAGAGGCAAAGCATATTAAATGTTTGATATGCCTTCACTAGCCCACGCTTATCTGCATGCATATACAAAGTCTAGTTGTCACCTGTAGACATCGTTATTTCTATGAGAAAAGACATTTTTCTGGCCCAGAGTTCATCTTTATAAATGAACAATGTGAATCCTTATTTAATATAATTTTATTCTCAATAACAGAGTTTGCAAATATATAAGTTGTTATAAAGTTTTATACATTTCTAAAATCTTTTCCTATAAATTAGTAAACAAAATCTATAACCATCCAATATTTCTACACTGTTTTTTGGAACTCTGTCACCTAATTACCCAATTTCTCTCTACTTAATTAACAACCCACATCTAATTATATATATATATTTTATTTTTACCTGGAGGTCCCGGGGATCAATCCGGTCAGGTCCATATCAGGTCGGTCCATATGGGAGATGGACACCCAACCATTTGAGCCACATCCGCCCCTTAATTATATTTAATACTTTTCTGCTGTAGAGGTGGTGGAGGGCTAGAAAGAAAAGATAGGGATTATTTTAATTGCAGATTTTTAAATTGTTATTCATACCCCTTTGCTTAAATCCCTCCAAAGTAATATGTCCTGGAAAGTAAGCATTCCACACAAAAGTATTATACTTATTGCAGCTCTGATTAGGTAGGCAATAAATAGAGACGTTGGGTGAAAATATATGGAAGAAATATGCAGCAATTACAACTCAATAGAAGTAAAACCACTTAAAGTTGGTGAGATACAAGTATGGATGGAATTATCAGTCATGAGGGTCATGTTTATTGAACAAGGGAGTTTTGAAAGAAAAGGACATAAATGGGTTATGAAGGAAAGGGCAGTTCAGACTGCTGTACATGATAATATTGTATGCTGAGAACAGCAGTTGTTTTCTTCAGTCTAGTAGTAATAAGTCTGAACCAGGCAGTAATGAGAGATGTCATGGTAATTAGATATGGGGAAAATAGAGGAAGGTAAGATGAGCCTTGAAACATTTATTTACGCATATAGATTTGATAGAATGAGTTAATCTAATTATATATAATAATTGATATAATTATATATAATAACCGTAGTTTTTGAGCAAAAGATGTATATCATAAATCATGATTAATACGTTTTTCTCAATGCAAAGGCTAGTTCATTGGTTTTCAATCAGAAGTGATTTTTGCCCTTTTCCCCTCCCCAACTCCAGGGGATATTTGGCAATGTCCAGAGACATTTTTTGGTTGTCACAGCTAGAAAGGAGAGGTACTAGAGCCATCTTCTGGGTAGACGCCAGGGATGAATGCACAAGACAAGACGCCACAAAAAAGAATCATCTGGCCCAAAATGTCGTTAGTGCTGAGGCTGAGAAGTCCTTGGCTAGATTAAGGCAAAGAAGTAGTCACTGCTTTAATTTAACCAAAGGTGTAAGAACTAGCCCCTTATTTGGCAAGACCAATTTTCTCTTCCAAGCTTCCCACAAAGCTAATTTGAAAAATACAGTTAAAATTAAGTTATATTCAATTACAGGAATAGTCCAAAATTAATAAAGTTCGTGTTTACACCCATCAACATAGATGAATCTCAGAAACATAATGTTAAGTGAAAAAAGTAAATCAAACAAGAATATATTCAGTATTATAACATTTATTTAAAGTTTGGAAAGTATATAATATATTACTTAAGGATATATATACATATTCCAATATTAGGAATATGAAGGAATAATAATACCAAACTCAGGATAGTATTTATGTCTGCAAAGAAGGGGAATGAGTTTGGAGAAAAGCACAGGGGGTTCCTTAAACATATTGATTATATTCCATTTTTGAGATTTGATGGTGGGTTCTTGAGTGTTTATTATAGTAGTTTTATCATTTATACATATCACATAAATTTACAAAATCACATAAAGACAATAATAAAATTCAGTTATAATAGTTGTGGTCACTGAACATTTTTCTATTAAGTTCTATCACCATCTGCAGGTTAAAAATAGGTACTGCCTTTTCAGAGAACAAATTAATGAACATCAAATTAAATGAACTCTGCAAGGCATCGGGGATATAAATAAGTACAAAAGGCAGGATTTCTGTTCTAGGCATGCTTACAATCCATCTGCATAGAAAGGATATTTAGATAAACACTATTATAGTGTAAGATATTGTATTGTAAGTGCCACTTGGCCAGTGTCATACTAAATATCAAACAGAAACAAACAGTATTTTACACAGCATGACAATTGATTTAGTTTATTTTAATCAAAATCCAAGTTCCTTTTTTATATTCATTTCTGCTACTCCCTAAGCCAGGCCTTGATTACCTCATGCCATTACCACCTGTTCTCCTTGTCGCTTCCCTCTCCTGTACCCAGTCTGTAATAAACATTGCCACCAGATTAAAAGTCTTACAATTATATCACTGCTGTCTTTCAAAACCTCAAATACTTTCACACTACCTGCAGAACAAAGCCCAAACTCTTCAGACAAGTATTTAAGGTTTGCTATAGCTCAGCCCCAAATGTTAATCAGTCTTCTGCCTCTCACCAACCACTCCATGTGAATCCTCAACTTCGGAGGTCTGGTCTCTGCGTTGTCCACTGTTTATTCTGGGTGTATCGTCTGTGTTCCTGCTTAACCCTTTTTCTTGAACATCATTCTTGCATTTAGTCCTTTCCCCCATCTAATACATGTGTGGTTCTCGCCTCATGTTTAAGCTGAAATGCAGTTTCAACAGGATCTTTTAGTGGCCACTCTACATCTACATCTATCTACAGCTACATTTCCACCAGATTGCTGCCCCTAATTTCATCCTACATAGAAATCCTGGATCCATCATTATCTTTGAAGCAATGTATCCCCACTTTTTCTCTGAGTTCCTAAAGCACTTACTGTTTGTACCATTTGACAGTCATATACTACTGATACGAAACCGATTCATTTGCATATGGTTTGTTTTTTTAATTAGATATTAAATTCTCAGAAGCCAGTGAAAATTTTTTAGTTTTTTCCATATTCTCTTTCCTCATTCCACTGTGAAGATCGCTGATGCTCATATTTGAGTTAAGAACCCTGTTTAATGTAGGGTCCACATATTCAGCAAACATGATGACGAATAGCTATCATGTATTTGAATTGTTTGAATGACAACGGTTTCCATATACACTTATAAATATTATATAACTATAACAATATATAGACAAAGTTTGGTGAACACTGACTTCTATCCCATCATAGGTCACAGGTTAGGAATAAGCCTAACAGAGACATATCACTGTTAATAATAACAATAAAAATAACTTAAATTTCATAAGCACCAATATTACAAATTGTTTCTCTATATATTTTCATAATGTACATTATTGTATGGCAAATGGATTTAGCAATTGCATAAGGCCACAGTTTCCACAACCCAAAATGATGATAAAATAGCTAATATTTGGGGGTCTCCCCACATGCCAGTAATTTTCCCCATGCATTTTCTTACTTAACCAAAAAAATCCCTCCAGAGTGAGATGTACCGAATTTGTCACTCGGAGCTGTTAAAAAGTTGGTGATTTAACTTCTCTTTTGTCAAATGGGACGGATGCAGTACCATACAGCGTTTGCGTTTCTTGCCATACAGAACTTGTTCACTTCACACTCCCTCTGTCCACCCTTCACTAAAATACGAGCTCTTGTGGGGTAAGAACGGTGTTTTTGTTACCTCAGCACTTAGCAATCGTCGACACGCAGAATGTGCCAAAAATGTATGAGAAATGAATAGTGTCAAGGCGCATCGCATTGATAACTGACTCTCGACCCCCGGCAAATTGCAGCGGGCTGGACGCGCTTTAGTCATCTGAGTCGTGTCGAGCGGCAGCTCGATTAATTGGTTTATTTGTGAACAGCTTCTACCGGTAATTGAGAACAATGTGTTGTTGTTGGAACCCAGATGCCCATTCTTCACTCCCCCCTGCCCTTATTTTGCTTTAAAGAAAAAATAGTCTTATCCCTCTTGTCCAAGTGAAATTGGCGGGTTGATGATTCAACTTTTCAGGCAGGTTCAAATTTTTTTTTAAATCTCATTTTCAAAAAAAAGAGAACGTATCAGTTTACTAACTTTAACAGAGCTGCTGGTGAGAGCCTAAGTTAAAAAGGAAATTCAGAGACTCTAGTTTGAGAGAATATTTCCCAAGATTAAATTCTAACTAAAATCATCCGGTTCTTCTGAGGAAAAAAATGAGAGAGAACAATCCAAGCTGGCATGAATTATTTAACAATAATTACAGTTCTCCCACTGACTACTATACGGCGTTTTGCGGACACTATTTCTTCATATACGAAACTAGGGGCTGGGCTTTTGTCTCCACTGGCGACCGGCTCTCCGGGGCAGGAAAGAGAAGAGCGACGCGGGCCTTCTCCCCCTTTTCCGTCACACGCGGAGGCCGACACCGCCGCGGATAGCGAGCAGGTGACTGGGCACGTTTCCCGGGGGATCCATCCGCGGAGGCCGACAGCTCCTCGTCCCGCGGTCGCCGCCGGGAAGCGCACGGCCCGCTGGGACTTGTAGTCTCGCGGCGAGCTGGCCTCTGGGATATGTAGTCTCCGGTTCTTCGTTGGCGTATTCGACGCCAGGGGCGACACCACACACTCTGGCGGGTCACGTGACCCCCGTCTAGCGCGCCGTTCGCCTGGTGGCTCCCGCCCCCGCGCGGCCGTTGCCGAGGAGACGGCGCATGTCGCACAGCGCGTCGCCCCCTCTGCAGTCCCCCCGCCCCTCTTCTCCCACCACAATGAGATCCTAAGATGGCGCTGGCTGCGGCGGTTGGCGCTGAGCAGCCGAGGTAGAAGGGCAGCCCCTGGGCCCCAGGCAGCCCGAGCCGTGCCCGAGCCGCTGCGCTCTCCAGGGTGGCGGGCCGCGCGGGCTCGCCGCCGCTTCACCTCGGGGTGCAGGTAATGCCTGCGCGTCCCGGGCCCTGGCAACCGCGGGCGGCGCCCCGGCCCCGGGGCCAGGCCCCAGTCCGCGCCTCCGCGGCAGCCCCCGGCCTCTGCCGGGCGCCCCCTCCCCAGGGCCGGGCCGACCACCTCCCGGGCGAGCGACCAGGGCCGCGGCGGCCATGCAGCCTCCCCCCGGCCTCTCCCTTCCGGGCCGTGAGGGGGACTGCCCCTCCGCGTGGGGCAGCGAGCGGGGGCTGCGGTGGGGTGCCGGGGCAGCGCTCGGGGGAGCGCCGTGGCCGCTCCCAGCTCTCGGCTCCCGTCGCGGGAGCCCTGCAGCCCCGGGTTCTCTCAGAGCCCGGGGGCCCGCGCCCCGGCTGAGGCCGCGGTGGACGTGCTTGAAGAGAAAGTTAGTTTACTAGCGCCCCTCCTCCGGCCCCCTCCTGCAGAGCCAGGGAAAGGGGCCTGGGACCGGAGAAGTGGCGGCCAGGTGGGCCTCGGGGCGTTCGCGCCGCGGAAACAGGTGTTTGGGGTCAGGTATCAGGCGGGCGCGAGAGGCGGGGCGCCAGCACAGAGCTCGCCTGTCGGGGCGGCCCGGGGCCGGGCTGAGCTCTGCGTGGCGTGCCCGTGGCGGGGGGCGTTTGGGCGCCCCTGCTGCCCCCACCCAGTAACCGCTTTCCGGACTCCGCCTTCTGCTGGTCTCTGGTTACTGGACTGGGTGCACCTGCTCCCTTCTCTCCCTAGCACCTTCCTGCCAGGGCCTCTGGGCTCCCTTCGAATACTGAGTTTTGGAACTGAAGGTAAAACCTTTGTTTATGTAGTGACAAGGTTATTTCATTATGAAGCGGCTAGCTTTTAAATGAGTAAACGCATTTCTTTTTCCATCATCGGATGGACAGTTTTTTGAATAGTTTTGCAGGAAGTTAATGACTGGATCCATCAGAAGAGTGATTTTGGCATGGATCTTTAAGTGATAGTTAGGGTTAATCATTTTTATATATTCCAAAGTAGAGATTAAGATACCAATTTGCTGTTTGGTGGGATCGTACACAATTGAGGAGTTTAAACATTTATGCATATCACATTATTTTCCAAAAAGACTAAGGTAATTTGAGTTTAAAATTATGTTAAATTGGAATTCTTTCCCTCTTGTCTTAATTCTTCTAAACTTTTTTAGGTCATAAATATTGTATTTGTTGTTTTGTATTTGATATTGTAAGTAAAGAATTCCTAAAGTGATAATATATATTTTTTTTATCATAAGCAGGCAACAGCTTTGAAGTGTGGATCAGGAAAGGTGCTGTTTCTGAGCTGCAAAAACTAATTTCTAAATAGGTAATTTAGCATCATTGTATGTATTATTGTCCATTGTATTTATATTATAATTCAGGAAGACTGTGGTGGAGACTGCTATCAAAAATACCTTTGTATGATTTGAGGGCTTTCTTTATTCAGTAAACAGTTGGGGTTTGCTGCCGTTTGCCTTGCTTTTTTAGCATGCCACTTTGGTCTGCCTTCATACCTCCATTGGCAAAAAATGATGCCATTCCTAATTACTAGACATTAGAATGATTTATGCAGTACTTTTTGAAATTTCTTTGTTTTCACAGAATTTTTTCAATCCATTTCAGTTTGTATTTATCCTGCAACTGTTTGGGTGGCCTATCTTTCCAAATCCATTTACCTTCAAGTCATTTTAAATCATCTTCTACATTTCTTTTAATCTGTTGTTTACAGCTTTTTTTTTTTTTTTTTTTTTTTTTTTTTTTTTTTTTTTTTTTTTTTTTTTTCCTGCACGAACACCTCCATGTTTTGAGCTTGTTATACATACTATTAACTGATATTCTGGTTTTTCTTTGGGATATCTAAAATTACTTTAATCATTAGTTTTATGCATAGTGCATTGTCACATGCAGAAAAAAATGTACTAGGGAATATAAGTTCATTTGGGGAAAGGTAATTGCTAAGGGTAATTTATAAATTAAATGATTAATGGATGAGAATCAGAAGAAATTTTGTTTAACGTGTCTTAGAAATCATTGCTCTTTAAAAAAAACTCAGAAATATTCTGAAACTAATTCTACTGTTAAAATTTTAGAAAGTCCATTTTCCAAATTTGTTTACTATATCCTTTCTACAAAAGGAGAAAAATTTTCAGTTCCCACTTGAGATGAGCTATCATAAGAAAATGCAAATTAACAGGTGATTTATATTTTTATTATAATTCCCAGTGGTTCTTTTTTTCCCCCCCTCCCATTGGAAGATTATAACTGAATAGGACAAAAATAGAACTTGGGGAAAAGGTCAAAATTAGAAATAGTCAAGGATATAGCTTGTGTTTTGTTTTTTAGGAGGTACCCGGCATTGAACCCAGGGCCTCATGCATGCGAAGCAGGCACTCAACCACTGAGCTACACTGGCTCTGCACATTTTCCTTTTAACACATTAGGGAAGATGGGTAGGATGGGTTATAGATATAGGGATATTGAGTTAACTCACATTGGAAGACCTTGATTTTTCTTAGTAGGGGATTTGGCCATTTGTAAGGGAGACAGGTGGATTTGAGAAATGGAAAAAAATTGGGACGGGTTTGGAATAATCACACTATAGAGAATTCAGTAAGTCAACAAGGGATATTTGGCATTGCATTCATTCTACACATTTAACTGCCTGCCTACAGTGTGCTACTTAATGACTACAAAGTACTGGAAACATGACGTTGAGCAAAACAGGCAAGGTAGCGTACCTCATGGATTAAACTTACATTTTTGCAAGAGAAGGTGCTTTGTGTATTTGTGTAGTATAGAATAATAATTAATAGAGGACCCAGTTAATGCCATTTTATGACTATATCCCCACTGTTTGACAGTTGGGTAGAAGCAGAGAAAGCAGGTAGTTGAGGTCATCCAGAAATGAGCTGACAGGGAATATAAATGGTGACATCAAGGAAGCAAGGGAATTGAGAAGGGATAAATGGATTCAGGGAGAGAGACAGGATCAAGGAACTGGAAGTATTCAGGATGGCCATGAGCAGCTCAGTAGGAATGAAGAAGTGAGAGAAAGAGAATGCAAAAAATTATGATCAGAAAGAGGAATTTCAGAAGTTCAGAATCTTGAATGAGTTATCAGTTCAGAGTAAAAACAGTATTGGACTAGAGAAGATGAGATCGACACTGGAATTGAGGACAGAATCTTAGAAAAGTTTTGCACATGTTCAGGTCATGAAAGCAGGGAATGAAGTGGAAAGAGAAACCTCAAGCCATTTGTTGAATTATCAGGAGAAATACAAGGCTGTCCTGGGGAGGAGAGTAAGAAATGGTGCCTCAGATAGGTGACAGTGTTATTTTTCATTGTTAATTGCTCCATAGAAGAAAGATTAAGCAAATTAAATAAGAATTATCTGTAAATAATATCTTCAGGAATCTGGGAGAGTAGGAAGAACAGCATCTTCTAGGGAAGATTTCCAAGGGCATTATGCTTTTAGGGTGATTGGAATTTTATTGAAGCCAGAGAAGTAGGAGGAATGTTTGGGAATGGATGGGGGGTGTTTAGGGAAATTGTTCCTAATGGTCCGGTAGAAGGGGATGGGAGGAGGAGCTGTCATCAGTGAGCACAGCATGGAGTGGCAGTGAAGATCGGGATTCTAGATTGAGGGAAGTAGCTAGGCCTGCTGATTTGCCTAAAGGAGGTATATGTGAATAATGATAAGGAAATAAATGATAGATTTGAGACATAAATTGGAGGGAGGGAGGGGTCATAGCAAGCAAAATTTTGTATGTTGGGAGATTAATTGGCCTCAAAGTTCTCACTTTTGCTTTTGTAGAAAGCAAGGATATAGTCAACTAATTTTATTGGTGTGAAAATGTATTTAATTTAATTTATTTATTTATTTTAGGAGGTATTGAGGATTGAACCCAGAACCTTGTACATGGGAAGCAGGTGCTCAACCACTGAGCTACATCCACTCCCCAGTGAGAGTTGGTTTTTCGTTTGTTTTTTAGGCGGTAATGGGGATAGAACTCGGAACCTTGTACATGGGAAGCAGGCGCTCAACCACTTGAGCTACATCTGCTCCCCGGGTGTGAAAATGTTTTGAGTAAAGTAACTGTCCATATGATAAACCTAATGTAATACTTGGTACATAGTGATGTATCATCAAATTCTTGTTGAGGTAAATTGAGTGTTATATTTTGTTGCAGTTTATCTCTCTGCCTTCAGTCTCTTACAAGTTTTCGTTTTTTAATTAAGAGG
This sequence comes from Cabassous unicinctus, assembly GCA_029593785.1. NCBI lineage: Eukaryota > Metazoa > Chordata > Mammalia > Cingulata > Chlamyphoridae > Cabassous > Cabassous unicinctus. The sequence continues at coordinate 15,835 of JAQZBX010059765.1, forward strand.
GCGTAATTATAGAGGTATCTTTTAAAGTTCTAGGTAATTATTAAAATGTAAAAATTGAAAGAGCTATGGAAAAGATCCTGTGTAATTTTTAGGTGCTTGGCAGTCCTAATTATAGAGGCGAAATTGAGAAATTCCTCAAGTGAAACTCTGACTAAACAACATATAATTTCAAATACTTATGCATTTTCTTCTCAGTTTCCATTAAAAGTGCTTAGTTGTACTGGGTATTTGGGTTCTTATATTTACTGACAGTCCCCAAATGATAACCTTTAGAAAACTTGTATTGATATAAAATACCAGCTTTGTTTATTTTAACTTGAAATGAATATTTAGGGGGAAAAACGGTACTTTATTATTTTATTTGGGTAATGATTATCTAATCATACACGCTTTCTTGATTCACTCTCCCCGATCCCCCTGTTTCTACCACTCCCTCCTCGTTTCCCTCTTCTCTTTCTGTTCCTTCTCAGTGTCCTGTGTCTCTGCCTTTCTCTTAAACACCAGTGTCCTTCAAGGTTCAGTCTTCTTTTACTCTTCATCTTCTTGGGCCCTTGTCCACTTTAAGTACTGCTGTGAGTGGAAGACTTTCAGATCTCCCCAGTCCAGATTTCTCTTGAGAGCTAGATAGGTGTTTGTCCACTAGACAAATTCAGTTGGGTGTTCCATAGGCCCCTCAAACCCAACTCATCATCTTCTTGTAACATCAAATACCTATACCTTTTCTCATCGCTTTGAATGTCTCATCATCTACCCAGGTGCTCAAGCTAGAAATTTAGGATTCATCCTTCCTTGCTTCCTCACCCCCCACATCATAATAGTACCAAGTCCTGTTGATTCTGCCACATAAATCTTGTTAAAATTGGTCCTCTTCTACATCCCTAGTGTTTGGATGATTGGAAGTTATTCTTTACTTCTAAGTAATAGTTTATATTAATGTGTCTACAGAATAAAATTTGGAAGGCAGAGATCCTGTATTTTAATGGTGACTTTGAGGTGGTTAGAGAGGTTGGCACGAGGAAGAGAGAAATGATTTGCCATTAGTCTCTAGGGGAAGTTATAATGGAAAATATTTACTCTCTCAGAGAAATTCACTGACTGTTAAAATATTGAGAATCGGTCTACATGCAATTATTTTTTTAGCTTCACACTAATAGGTTCACTTTTATAGTAGTGTGACTTTTAAACACACTTGGTATCATCATTAGGTTATTAATATTAAGTATTGTTTTACTGCACAGCAATTATAACAGGCCAAATTATTCACTTTATAAACTTAATAGACAAGACCTTAGTAAATGTTCTTCTAAAAAGATTTTAATCTATTTTTCCCACCTTAATTTTAATATGCGGTTTTAGGTTGTTTTTAGAAACTTACTGTAATAATTTTCAAAGTTGGCTAAAATTAGATCCCCAAAACAAGCTCTGCATCTTAGGGAGACTCTATCATGATATAAAAACATAATATAAAACATTATTTCACCAAACATATTCTTAATAGACTTATCTTTAAGTTTACTTTGTTACTGTACTGATAGAAAGTATAACATATACCCTATTTTAAGAAAAAAATTGAGATGTAAGAATTTTTACTTACTTTTTTTCTCTTCTACTTT
>JAQZBX010059766.1:0-17452 GCA_029593785.1 Cabassous unicinctus
GAATGTGCTCTAGGGTGTTCTCAGTGACAACCTCAAGGGCACTGCCCGTGCAGAGCTTTTATGCTGTCAGGGACTCCTGGGGATGAAAAGAGATGATGTAAAAGAGAAACAATGTGCAGTTGAAGGCACAGGGTGAATGTGGAGTGAAGAGGTCAGGAGTGGTTAGAAATAAATGGATAGTATATAAATTATGTAGCAAACACTCAGAAGACTGTTGAAGGACCAGTGGTTGAAAAGAGGTGACTTCCCAGGAGCGCCTTTGAAATTCCGGGGAATCCGGCTTGAATGAATTCTTTAAAACTGATTAATTATCCCCAAGTGCATTTTTGTGTTTTTCTCAATCTAAGCAACAAAAGCTTCAGTTCTCATTTGCTGTCTTTTCTGTCTTTGCTGTCATCCTCTTTGCTTTTTTTATTTAAAAAAAATTTTTTTTATTACTTTTAAGTTGTGTGAAGTGCAGTCCCCTTCCTGCATGCCACTGCCTCCAACCGTTAAGTTGCCTTTCCAGGAACTTCATGTTCTAAAAGTGAAAACAAATTGTGTTGCCTTTTTACATGAAGAATGAGTTTTCTCCTTCAGGAATTTCACTGGACTCCTTCTTTTCTATGTGATTTCCATCCTAGTTATTATTTTGCCTTCATTGTATAAGGCAATGGTACACCACATGCCTGACTCTCCACATCAATGTTATCATCTGACATCTTGCTTCAGAGTACACCTGATGTACTCAGGGGATCCTGTAACAAGCAAACAATGGGCAAATCGTGGGTGGGGTCCATAAGTGAAGACCTTCTGCACTATGGCTTCCAGATGGAAGTAGACATGCCATGTGGCCAGAATTAATCATAATATAAGCCCTAATGCTCCTTGACAGTGACCTAAATTTAGTAAAAATAAAGTAATACTTTGCAAGTGTGTCATAAAAAAAATGCAAAATGCTAGGGGGATGACTTAAGGCTGACAGCTCATTTTGATTAGTCAATAACCACAAACTTCCAATTAACTGCTGTAACCACAGATCACCCTTCCAAGGGTCACTGTGTTGAAAGAGCCGTTGCTTTTCTACAGGCATCTTAGCCACAGCTGGAACCTCATAAAGAGAAGATCACTGTGGGCCTTAGATCAAAAACAGGGATGCTAGTTCTTGCAACGTTTGAGCCTTTCCATTGCTATGAGCTGATATGGGGGAAGCCATGTTATAGGTGCATTTGATTAACAGTCCCCAGGGAAGGAGTTTTACACAGTTACAGATGGAGATGGAATTCCCAAATGTAGCCAAGTCTTTCTTTCAAAAAGCATGTATTAAGTACTTTCTTTGTGTGTGATACTCTACAAAGCACTGGGAATCAGATGGCGAGCACTAGCAGATTTAGTTTCTAATCTTGAGGAGTGAAACATACATTAACCAATAAAACCCACACAGGTGTAGGATTATAAGTGTGGCAAATCCCCTGAAGGAAAAATAATATTTTATAAGGGACCATGACAGGTTCACCTGACGTTTTTTAGGGGTCAGGAAAGAACTTCTTGAGGAAGTAATATTTGCCAGTCATGCAATCATACAGTTGAAGATGAAACGTTATATCTCACTCAAGCAATTATCTCAAGATAATCAGTCATCCAGAGGTTCTAGATATGAACATAAAAAATTCAAGAGCTTTCAAAAATTTTAAAGTTATTTCTGACTTTTCTTGAAAAATTAGAAGAGCATTATGATAAATATTGAGGAATTATGCCCCCAGATTGATTTATTCTATTTTCCAGTGAAGATGTGGCATTCAATGAAAACAACTGATAGTCTTTGAAAATTTAAATCTTCTGTTTCACCAAAGGCATCATAAATAAAGTGCAAAAAAATAACCAACCAAACAAACAAAAAGTTTGGATGGGGAATTGATATTTACCGTTGCCTACCCAATGAAAAGGAATATATAAAAAACTCTCTAAAATTATTAAGAAAAAAACCCACAAATGTAAATGTGCAAGGACTATAACAGACAATTCACAGAAAAGGAAACTCAAATGACCAATAAATATTCAAAAAGGTAGTGATCCTCACGAATATTACCAGTGAAATAGTAATAAGAACTACCATTATTTACCATTTTATACCTCTTAGATTGACAAACATTAATACATTTTTCAATACACAGTATTGTTGGGGGCATTAATTGAAACAATAACTTTGTAAAGCAATTGGGCATATCTAACATAAGTGAAGGGGCATATGTCTTATAGCCCAGCAATTTCACTTTAGGGAAATACCCTAGGGAAATTTTTGCACATGTAAACATGGGGCATGCTGAAGAATGCTCATTGCATATTTTTTAATTGGGAAAAAATGGGAAGCAATCTAAATGTCCTAAGACTAAACAAATTGTGTTATTTGTATACATCAGAATACTGTTCACCAGTTAAAATGAATGAACTATACTTACCTGTATCAACATGGATAAATCAAAAATATATATTATTGATTTTCAGACACGAAGGGTGCCCACAGGGTCACTGCTTGCCTGTGTGGTGCTGCTATGTAAAGTAGAAACGGGCACCACATTCCTCTAGACTGTTTGCTTCCTTTGTTAGAAAATTATCACAATATACTGATAGAGTTAGAACAAGACATGTTACCGAAATCTGTTGTGTGTTTTGCAATAATATATACAGGTCACCTGATGTCTGTGATGGGACAGTCTGTAAGTCCCGGTGTCTCTCGTCAGGGAGAACAGGCTCTTCCCTTCGGCCCCTCCAACTGGAAGATATGGTAATGTTCATTTGACAGGGTGTCGGATCACTAGCTAAGCCTCTCCCCTCATTAAGTCCTTATTCTTTGCCTGTCAGTAGCCTAAACATTTCCTTCCTCTTGTGAGTCTTTAAATGTATTAGGACTTCTGGGAAGATGGTGGACTAGAAAGACACGGGACTCTCTTCTCTCCCAGAATAAAAGCTAGAGAACAGGCAGAAATGGCCTGGAAAAAAATCTTATAGGGTTTAGGACACCCAGGGAAGTCTGGAAACTGCCTAGAAGAGAGAGGGACAAAGGAAAAGAATCATGAAGGCAAAACTGAGTTAAAACCAGCAGCTTCTACTGCCAGCTCCCTCCCCCACACTAAAGACACTTTTGAATTCTCAGGCCTCTGGGCCAGCTACAGACAAAGGGTTCCCCAGGGATTCACCGCCTAGGAAAGGGGAAAGAGAGGGACACAACCTAAGGTTGACTCAGCTTCGGACCCACAGATTTGGTCTGCTGTATCCCACGAGTTCTTCCAGGCTTGGTGGGGCTGCACCATTGTTTGCCTTGGGAGCCAGCTCAGGACTAATGAGATTCGACCCTTCCAATCTCCCTCTCTACTAACTGGGACTGATTGTTTAGGACGCAGAGGGGATTGGAGTTATTTCCTACCTGGGAAAAGGGAGGGAGTTGCCAGCATAGGCTGGAGAGCTATCTCTGAGAAAGTTTGGATTAAAAGACCCTTAGCCTCCAGGTAGGAACATATATCACATTGATCCAGCCCATGTTGTATCAAACACACTCCGACCAGGCATTGAACTGAGAGGGCTACCAAAGAGTGCCATCTGCTGGAAGATCAAGGAAGTGAATGCGAAGAAATTAAAAGTAAATAAGTAAGAGAGGCTTTTTATGGCCTTTATAGCCTCCATCCCCTAGGCCCTGGGAAGCAGGTCTGCAACCTATTACTGGGTCCAGAGCCCAGTTTTGAGCAATTAACAGGGAAAATCCTAACGATCCAGGATGAACCAAGAATCAAAGAGCAGCAGTAACAAACAGCCTCCTGCCACTAAATCCCTATGAAAGAGAGAGAAATTGAGCATCTACGTAAACTACCATCCTAATCAGATGCCTAGACAGCAGCAAAAATTTTGAACCATATTAAGAAAATGGAAGACATGGCCCAAGAAAAGGAATATGTCAAAGCCCTAGAAAAGACACAAGATTTGAGACAACTAATTAATGAGATGCACACACATTTCCAAAATCAAATTAATGAGTTTAAAGACAATATGGCTAAAGAGATAAATGACATCAAGAAGACACTGAGGGAAGCAGATGTGGCTCAAGGGATTGGGCTCCCATCTAATATATAGGAGGTCCAGGGTTTGATTCCTAGGGCCTCCTGGTGAAAGGCAAGCTGGCCCACGTGGTAAGCTGGCCCACGCAGCATGCTGACCCATGTGGCAAGCTGGCCTGAGTGGAGAGCTGGCCCACATGGAGAGCTGGCGCAGCAAGATGACACAACAAAAAGAGACACAGAAGAGAGACAATAAGACATGCAGCAGACCAAGGAGCTGAGGTGGCACAAGAGATAGAGTGCGTCTCTCCACTCTGGAAGGTCCTAGGATCGGTTCCCAGTGCTGTCTAAAGAGAAGACAAGCAGACACAGAAGAACACTCAGAGAGCAGACAGCAAGTGCAAAATAATGAGGAGAGGGGGAGAAATAAATTTAAAAAAAATTTTTTTTAAAAGAAGACATTGAGCAAACACAAAGAAGAATTTGACATCTTGAATAGAAAAGTAACAGAGCTCATGGGAATGAAAGACAAAATAGGCAAGATAAAAAACACATTAGAGGGAAGCAGATGTGGCTTAGGTGATTGAGCTCCTGCCTACTATATGGGAGGTCCCGGGTTCGGTTCCCGGTGTCTAGAGAAGATGAGCAAGACAGTGAGCTGACGTGATGGGCTGGCATAGTGAGCTGATGCAACAAGATGATGCAACAAGCGACACAAGGAGGCAAACATAATGAGAGACAAAACAAAAAGCAGGGAGCAAAGGTGGCTCAAGTGATTAGGTGCCTCCCTCCCACATGGGAAGTCCTGGGTTCAGTTCCTAGTGACTCCTTAAAAAAGAAGACGAGCACACAATGAACAGACACAGCAAGTGCAAACAATGAGGGGGTAGGGAGAAATAAATTAATTAAAAGAAACACATTAGAGGCATGCAACAGCAGATTCAAAATGATAGAAGAAAGAATAAGTGGTACCAAAGACAGAACAGCTGAAATTGAAGAGGAAAAAGAACAGAGAGAGAAAAGAATGGAAAAAATTGAGCAGGGGCTCAGGGAGTTGAATGACAACATGAAATGCAACAGCATCCATGTCATGGGAGTTCCAGAAGGAGAACAGAAGGGAAAAGGGCAGAAAGAGTATCTAAGGAAATAATGGCTGAAAATTTCCCAACTCTCATGAAAGAAATGCGCATACATGTCCAAGAAGCACACTGTACCCCAATCAGAATAAATCCGAATAGACTTACTCCAAGACACATACTATTCAGAATGTCAAATGTCAAAGATAAAGAGAAAATTCTGAGAGCAGCAAGGGAGAAGCAAACCATCACATACAAGGGATACCCAGTAAGACTTAGAGTGGATTTCTCATCTGAAACCATGGAGGTGAGAAGACAATGGTATGATACAATCAGAATACTAAAAGAGAAAAACTGCCAGCCAAGAATTCTTTATTCAGCAAAATTGTCCTTCAAATATGAAGGTGAGTATAAATTATTCACAAACAAACAGAAACTAAGAGGGTTCATAAAAAAGAATCTACCTTTGCAGGAAATATTAAAGGAAGTCTGAAAGAAAAAGACAGGAGAGAGAGGCTTGGAGGAGAGTAAAGAAGAAAGAATAGAAGAAAGGATAACCAAAAGAGTAAACAGACAGATGAAAATATGATATGACATATGAAAACCAAAGAATAAAATGGTGGAAGTAAATAATGCATTTATAGTAATATCATTGAATGTGAATGGATTAAACTCCCCAATCAAAAGATATAGGCTGACAGAATGGATTAAAAAACATAAGCCATCCATATGCTGCTTACAAGAGACTTAGACCCAGGGATACAAACTGGCTGAAAGTGAAAGGTTGGAAAAAGATACTCCACACAAATAGTAACCAGAAAAGAGCAGGGGTAGTTATACTAATATCAGACAATACAGATTTTAAATGCAAAAAAGTTATGAAAGATACAGAAGGCTATTATTTATTAATAAAAGGGATGATCCACCAGGAAGATATAACAGGAATAAATATGTACCTAACCAGGGTGCCCCCAAAATATATGAGACAAACTCTGGCAAAACTGAAGGGAGAAATAGACATCTTTACAATAATTGTTGGAGACTTCAACACACCACTCACATCATTAGATAGAACAACTAGACAGAAGATCAACAAAGATACAGAGAACTTGAATGATGTGATAAATGAGTTAGATCTAACAGACATACACAGTACGCTACACAAAATTCAACAGGTTATACATTCTTCCCTAGTGCCCATGGATCTTTCTCCACGTGTTAGGTCACATGCAGCTCTCAATAAACACAAAAAGATTTAAATTATACAAAGCACTTTCTCAGATCATAACGGAATGAAACTGGAAATCAGTAATAGACAGGACAGAGGTAAATTTGCAAATGTGTGGAGGCTAAAGAATCAGTGGGTCAAAGAAGAAATTGCAAGTGAAATCAGTATATATATTGAAACAAATGAAAAGGAGAGCAAAACTTATCAAAACTTATGGAATACAAAGAAGGCAGTCCTGAGAGGGAAATTTATAGCCCTAATACCTATATTTTCTAAAAATGCAGAAAAGGCATTTGACAAAATCCAGCATCCTTTATTGATAAAAAACACTTTGAAAAATAGGAATAGAAGGAAAATTCCTCAATATGATAAAAGGCATGTATGAAAAACCCACAGCCAACATTGTACTCAATTGAGAAAGATTGAAAGCTTTCCTTCTATGATCAGGAACAAAACAGGATGCCCACTGTCACCATAGTTATTCAACATTGTACTGGAAGTTCTAGCTAGTGCAATTAGACAAGAAAAAAAATTAAAGGCATCTGTAACCATTGGCGAATTTGATGTAATTATGAATTCCAAAAATATAATTGGATCATGCTTGTAAACTGATCTGTTAATCTGGGCATGATTAAGTTATGATTAGGGCGTTGACTGGGCCACATTAGTAGGGCGTTGAGCCCCACCCCTTGGTGGGTGGGGAATCGAATATAAAAGGCAAGGCAAAGAACAGAGTTGAAGCAGTTCTTGAGAAGCAGTTTTGATGTTGGAGAAAAGGCCCCAGAAGAAGAGAATTGAGCCATTCGCCTGATAGTCTACAGCTGACCTTGTGAAGGAACCAGAAGAGCTAAGCCCGGAGAGAAACGCAGCCCTGGGAAGAGAGGAACACAAGAAGCCTGAACCCTGGCAAACATCGGCAGCTGCCTTGCTCCAACATGTAGCAATGAACTTTGGTGAGAAGAAACTTAACACTTTATGGCCTGGTATCTGTGGCCTTCTACCCCAAATAAATACCCTTTATAAAGACCAACCCATTTTTGGTGTTTCACATTAGCACCCCTTTGGCTGACTAATACAGCATCCAAATAGGAAAAAAGGAAGTAAAACTCTCACTATTTGTGGATGACATGACCCTATATTTAGAAAATTCTGAAATATCTACAACAAAGCTACTTGAGCTAATAAATGAGTTCAGCAAAGCGGCAGGATATAAGATCAACATGCAGAAATCGGTAATGTTTTTATACCCTAGTATTGAACAATCTGAGGAGGAAGTCAGGGAAAAAATTCCATTTGTAAGAGCAACAAAAAGACTCAAATACTTAGGAATCAATTTAACCAAAGAAGTACAAGACCTATATGTAGAAAACTAAAAAACAATGCTAAAAGAAATCAAAGAAGACCTAAAGAAATGGAAAGACAATCCGTGTTCACGAATTGGAAAACCAAATATCATGAAGATGTCAATCCTACCCACACTGATCTATAGATTCAATGCAATACCAACCAAAATTCCAACAGCCTACTTTACGGAAATAGAAAAGGCTGTCACCAAATTCATTTGGAAGGGAAAGTGTGCTTAAATAGCCAAGAGCATTCTAAAAAAGAAGAGCAACATGGGAAGAATTTCACTGCCTGACCTTGAAACATTTTACAAAGGTACAGTGGTCAAAACAGCACAGTACTGGCATAAAGATAGACACATCGATCAGTGGAATAGAATTGAGAGTCCAGAAATAAACCCTCACCTCTAAGGCTAACTGATCTGTCTGCTCGTCTTCTTTAGGAAGCACTGGAAACCAAACCTGGGACCTCCCATGTGGGAGGCGAGTGCACAACTGCTTGAGCCACTTCCACTCCCTGCTGGTTGCTGCATCTGCTGGTTGCGGTGTCTGCTTCTTGCGGTGTCTGCTTCTTGCGGTATCTGCTGTTTGCAGCATCTGCTTGTCTTGTTAGGAGTTACTGGGAACCGAACCCAGGACCTCCCACGTGGGAGGCAGATGCCCAGCTACTTGAGCCACATCTGCTCCCCCAACTGTTTTTTGACAAACCTACCAAGTCCATGTTAACAGGACAAAACAATCTCTTCAACAAATGGTGCTGGGAGAACTGGATTTCCACAGCCAAAAGAATGAAAGAGGATCCTTATCTCACTCCCTACAGAAGAATCAACTCAAAATGGATCAAAGACCTAAATATAAAAGCCAGAACCATAAAACTACTAGAAGAAAATGTAAGGAAACATCTTAAAGACCTTGTGGTAGGTGGTAGTTTCTTGGACCTCACACCCAAAGCATGCACAACAAAAGGAAAAAATAGATAAATGGGACTTCCTAAAAATTAAACACTTTTGCACCTCACAGGACTTTGTCAAATGGGTGAAAAAGCAGCCGATTCAATGGGAGAAAATATTTGGAAATCACATATCCAATAAGCGTTTAATATCCATGATATGTAAAGATATGTTACAACTGAACAATAAAAAGACAAACGACCCGATTAAAAAAATGGGCAAAAGACTTGAACAGACATTTGCCCAAAGAAGAAATACAAATGGCAAAAAAAAAAAAAAAAAAACACATGAAAAAATGTTCAACATCACCAGTGATTAGGGAAATGCAAATCAAAACTATAATGAGATATCATTTCACACCTATCAGAATGGCCACTATTAAAAAGACAGAGAACTGTAAGTGTTGGAGAGGATGTGGAGAGTTAGGAACACTTATTCACTGTTGGTGGGAATGTAGAATGTTACAGCCACTGTGGAGGACTGTTTGGCAGTTCCTAAAGAAATTGAATATAGATTTGCCACGTGACCTGGCAATACCACTACCGGATATATGCCCAGAAGAACTGAGAGCAGTGACACGAACAGACATCTGCACACTGATGTTCATAGCAGTGTTATTCACGATTGCCAAAAGTTAGAAACAATCCAGGTGTCCATCAACCAATGAATGGATAAACAAACTGTGGTATATTCATGACATGGAATATTATGCAGCTATAAGAAAAAAATGAAGTCGTAAAGCATATGACAACATGGATGAACCCGGAGGACATTATGGTGAATGAAGCAAGCCAGACACAAAAGGACAAATACTGTATGATTGTGCTTTCATGAGCAAAATATATTGTGTAACATATTGTATGATTCCATTTATATAAAATGTAAATACAAATCAATTTATAAAGATGAAATTAGATTAGTGGTTATGTAGGGCTGGGGAAGGCTAAAGGGTGTGGAGTTTTTCTTTTTGGAGTAATGAAATGGTTCTAAAATTTTATGTGGTGATGGATGCTGAGGACTTATGTCTCTCTGTTTGCCTCTCCCTCTTCCTTTTACTAGTCTGTGCTCTCCTTTTCTCTCCATCACAATGTCTTGTTTCCAATCTGCATTTTCTGCTCATGGAATAGATAGCTGCTGATACTCCCACGAAGCCCTCACTTTTCTCAGAGGCAGAGACAGAGACAGATGAGGCTCTCAGGTCTCATGGGAACAACAGAAAAATGGAGCACCTGGCTTGGGGCTCTTAACCTCCATTGAGAGTCCCGTGGCCTGAATGTGGCATGAAGGCAACAGGGAGCCACTGGGAGGAGACCGTCTACTCAGAGTGAATGGGTTGGACTGATAGCAGGGGACGAGAAAGAACTCTTGACCCCGCCCCTGGTGGAGGTGGCAATGAAAACAACAAACACCGATTGCCTATTGTATGCTAAGAATTGTGCTAATATCTGGAGTATAAAGACAAATAATACATAGTTACTTCTATAAGGAGATCAATGGCTATTGGAGAAATCAGAAATGTAAACAGAGGGACACATAATTCAATGTTAGAGGGATTGGCAGATCGTTGTGATGATAATTGTTGGAACAGGGAGCACTAGTATAGCAAGTGCTGTGGAAGACCCAAGGAGCTTCACTCAGTCATAGTGAGATCTATTAGTGAATGATAAAATATTTCAAGGTTAAGTTTAAGAATCAGTCAAGATCATGCAAAATTAAACTGATATAACATTTAAAAGAAAGATGAGAATAAAAATAAATATTAAGAACTCCATGATGTTTCTTCTTTTGACTAATTGACAGCACGTTATGTTAATCATTGTCCTAAAATTAAATTCCTATTTGCTTATTCTAAACCAATTCTTGTTTGAAATTCCTTATTTTTAAATACACTGCTGTATTTTATTTGTGGGTATTTTATTTTGAAGTTTTGTATCTAAATTCTTATATGAGATTGGTTTGTAGTTTTCTTTTTACCTGCTGTCTTTATGAGGTTTTGGGTTTTCAGAGCTTCAAGCAATAAATTTGGAAAGATTCAACATCAAAAAAGGCATGAGTTCCTGAGCAATCTATCTATCCCCTGAAAGAACATATTCTTTTGAAAAGAGATAGGTATTGGCATCAGATTGACCTAAATTTGAATATTGACTAGACTATTTACTAATTGTGTGATTTAAGGCAAGTTATTCAATCTCCTCCAGCTTTTTCCATATGTGCTAAAAATGTAGGCACACAGGACTGTTACAATGGTTAAGTGAGATAAGGGATGCAAAACGCTAAGCCCAGAGTTGGTAGCACATAGTAGGTATTTTGTCCTCTACCTTTTCGCAGTATCAACCAACCATAGACCAATTTAATGATGCTTTCAGAATCCTACCTTGGCAGATTCATTGTGAGCCAAATAAATAAAGCAGACTTAGTTAGCAGATTCTAGTCCTATAATTTCTCTCCCATATGCCAGCCCTTCAGATATGTTTGGATAACTCTTATGCCCCTGTTCCTCTGGGTGTGATAACACTTTTTAAAAAAGATTTATTTTATTTATTTACTTTCCTTACCCCCTCATTGTTTGCACTTGCTGTGTCTGTTCGGCTTCTTTGTTTCTTTAAGAGGCACCGGGAACCAAACCCGGGACCTCCCATGTGGGAGGGAGGCACCTAATCACGTAAGCCACCTCTGTTCCCTGTTTTGTGTGTCTCTCATTATGTTTTTCCTCTTGTGTCTCCTGTTGTGTCATCTTGTCACGTCAGCTCACCGTGTCTGCTCATCACGTCAGCTTGCCATCCTGCTCGTCCTCTTTAGGAGGCACCGGGAACCTCTGCTCCCTGCTTTATTGTGTTTCTCATTATGTTTTTCTTCTTGTGTCTCTTGTTGTGTCATCTTGTTGTGTCAGCTTGCCATGCCTGCCCGTTGCTCCAGCTCACTGTCTTCTTTAAGAAGCACTGGGAGAACCAGGGACCTCCCATGTGGTTGGCGGGAGCCCAATAGCTTGAGCCACATCTGCTTTCCCGTGATAACCCTTTGATTGTATTAGATTCAGCTGAGAGGTCTGATCAAATTATGTTAAGATTAGGGCTTTGATTCAACCATGTCATTAGAGTGCGACTCAGCATTGAGTCCAGCCCCCTTGGTGGGCTGAGAAAACAGACTCTCACACAGAAATAGATACAAAAGAGAAGATACACAGAGGATCCTGTGGCCCCGGGAAGAGAGATGAGCCTGATAGTTTCAGCTGGCCTTGTAAAGAGAACAGAGCAGCTAAGCCCAGAAAGAAATGAGCCCCAGGAAGAAAGATGACCTTGTGCCAGCCTGCAGCTGAGACTGGAAGAAGCTGGACCCCTGGAGCCTTAAGAGGAAAGAGGAAGGGTGAACACTCGCAGACGTCGCCTGCCATCTTGTCTCAACACGTGGCAACAGACTTTGGGTGAAAAAGTATCGCTTATGAAACCTTGAGTTGGACTCTTTAGGTCTTGTAACTGTAAGCCTTTACCCCCAATAAATACTTTTTATAAAAGCCAATGAATTTCTGGTACTTTGCATCAGCACCCTTTTTGGCTAACTAATACAGCCCCATCTAAATTCTTTTTTTGTTCGTTTCGTTTGGGGGGGAGGCATTATATTTATCTTCAATTTTTAAAAACTGTTTCTTTTATGAGATTTTTAAAATCTTCTTATTCATGTCAAATTTCATCTTCACCTCTTATTGACCTAAAGGATAATTGTCAGCCATCACAACATTATTTATTGTAACATAAGGCTTAGGGTGTTATTTGGAATAGTAATCAACGTCATCAAACTGGTCCATCATGCAGGCACTAGTCATGTGTGGAAATTCCTAGCTTAGTGTCTGGAGCAAAACTGATGCTCAATAAACTTGAATGAAATCTAAATCACCATGACATTAAAGATTTTGTTAAAAATTATTATAAATATTCTCAACCATACAAAACATGGAGAAAATAGTACAATTAAACACCTATATACCCACTATTCAAATTAAAGTTATCAAGGTTTACAATATTTTCTTTTCTAAATGCATTTAAATATTATTTGTGCCTTGAAATTTGTTCTAACACTAGAAAAGATTTGGGAAACATTATGACATGGCATTACATCAGCCACACCAACACATCTCTTCTTGTGACACATCAGCGACTTCTCCAAGAAGCCCACCACAAACACGTTGGGCCAAATGCTGGAAGATGAGGGAGGACGCGCCTTCACACTTCGTCAGGCACAGAGCACAGAGAGATAGAAGTGATAAGGAGTTGCCTGTGGTGCGTTGTTTTGGTAACGCACAAATCATAGGTCATATTTTTCATACTGGCATGTCAAAGAACTCCTCTCATATTAGAGCAAAGACTTTCTGGAAGGTGAAAAATGTACATGCCTAACTTAACCTGCATTAAAAAAGGGAATGCTATAAAGCCCACCTGATAAAGACACTTTTCAAGAAAAAATGATCCAGGGCCAATGATGGGATTGTTTCTATTGGGACCCATATTTCACACCGTTTGTGCCAGGGGCCTCCAGGGAGAGCACACCCACCTATACAGATTAAACTTGAACCTTGCCTGGGACTCTCAAACCTGGAGCTCCAGTCCAGGCTTCTCTCTTGAGTTCCAGACTTGTAACCTAATTGACTTCTGGGCACCTTCACCTGGATGTCCCATGGACACGTCAAACCCAATGGTACAAAGCTGAACTCATTTTTCCCACTTCCTCTCCAAACAGTCTTTTTCCTGGAAACCCCCAGTATTCTTGGATTTAATTTTCACAAACTACACCCAAGTGACCCTGAAAGTCCCTGATTTTTTTTTAAATTGAGGTAAAATTCACATAACATTTTAAAGTGTACATTTCAGAGGCATTTAGTACATTCACAGTGTTGTGCAGCCATCACTTCTATCTAGTTCCAAAGAATCTGAATTACCCCAAAAGGAAACTTTGTACCCAATAGTCACTTCCCACCCCCACCCCCGACCCCCAGCTCCTGGCAGCCACTCTGTCTCTACGGATTTACCTATTCTGGATGTTTCATATAAATGGAATCATATAATATGTTACCTTTTGTGTCTGGCATAATGTTTTTGAGGTTCATCTACATTGTAGCATATATTTGCACTTATTCCTTTTTATGGTTGAATGTAGATATACCACGTCATCAACTGATGGACATTTGGGTTGTTTCTGCTTTTTTGGCTATTGTGAACAGTGCTGTGATGAACATTCATATACAAACATTTGTTTGAATACCTGCTTTCAATTTTCTTCGATATATGCCTGGGAGTGGAATTACTGGGTCATAACGTAATTCTATATTTAAGTTGTTGAGGATCTACCAAAATGTTTTCTTTTCAAAGCATCTGCACAATTTTACATTCCCACCAGCAATGCATGAGGATTCCAATTTCTCCACCTCCTTGGCAATATTTGTCGGTTTCTGTTTTTTTAATAATAGCCTTCCTAGTGGGTATGAAGTGGTATTTCATTGTGGATTTTATTTGCATTTCCTTAATGACTAATGACATTGAACATCTTTTCATGTACTTTTTGACCATTTGTATATCTTTGGAGAATTGTCTATTCAAGCCCTTTGCCCATTTTTTACAAAGTCCTTGATGTTTTGTTGAGATATGAATTTGAATCTCAGCTGCAAGCTTGGTGTGTGGGACAGTGACTTACCTGACTGCCTAGCACACATAATTTAGGCTAGAAGTCATAAATTATGGCTTCTACCTGGAGCCCAGCCAGCAAGGTATCTTTCTTCTCTAGGAACCAGAAGAGAGATATGGCACATTGAAAACTTCAATGTGGAACATACACCCTGGGTCAAAGGAAAAGGGACATGATGTGAGGAGAGAGAAGAGGACAAGGAGACAGCACAGGTTCTCTGTCCCAGCTCAGCTATGGAAGAGAGAGACCATGAGCACAAAATGCAGGCATTCCTCTCACAAAAAAATTTCTGAAAGACACTAAGGCACAAGCAGATTTGCTTTGCTGCTAGTATGTCCAAGTTTATTACCAAAGAAAGGGGGAAGAGGTGTTGACATCATTTAGACATGTGACAGTGAAGTTTTGGTGCCTTTCAAAACGTCAAAGGAAACACAGCATTCTTTTAGGTGTGATGGCCTGTGTTCACTCACAGGACATTAGAGAAAGCGACAGTTTACATGTGGTGCTGAGTGCTTCCGTCTAACTTTTATAGGCTGTGCAAGTTTCAGCAGAAGAGAGATGGGTCAATGCAAGAGAAGGGGAAAACTGGAAGCTCCATGGTTTGCACAGGGTTTATGAGCTCTTATGAGGCATGCTTTTGGGGACTCCCAGGAATTAGTTGGTAGGAGAGGAAGGGTGAAGACAGGAGCAAGGCACCTGAAACTTGGAGGTTCTAAAGTAGAAGACAGAGAGAGAAGCCAACAAAATACAGGTAGCTCCTGGACCAGAGATGCAAGGGCAGGGCCAGCTGAAAGGATGTAGAATAGAGGGTATGCCTGGGTGGTGTGTGATCACAGGGGTGGGCAGGGGAGGGAGTACCTGCCAAATTACTTATCAGAAGCTCCCACATGAGTGATCAGAATCAAGAGGTTATTTCTGAGAAAATTCAGCCTCTTTTCTCGTTTTGAGGTCTGTGACATTAGTCAGTCTTCTCTGTTCCCACCTCCACTGCTCCCCACCCTATGCACACTGAAGGTGAATCTTCACCTCTGATGCCTAATCAGCTCTAATGAAGCCCACCCAGCATCCTGCTCCATGTCATGTCATATCAACTCAGAGTGTCAATGAGGGAAATGGGAAGGAGGAAGGGAATTGGGGGCCAAGGTCACTGCTGAGTAGAGGGTCTCCCCATAGTATAAATAAAAGCAAAGGGAGCTGATGGTGCAGCTAGGGTGGAAGGAAGGAGATAAACGCAGTAAGTAAAGCAAAAAATCTCCAGGTGTCTGGATTGGTTCCAGAGAATACGGAAGAGAGCCCAGAACCGGATGTGGTAGCTTCCTGTTTGTCATTTCACACAACTCCACGAAAGTGGCAAGGTTTATCAGCCAGATCTAGATCACCACAACTGTCTGCTAGAATTTATGAAATAATTTGGGGGAGATTTGCCATCTTTAAAACATTGAGTCTTCCCAGCTCTAACATGTAGCAATGTTTTAGGTTCAAATAAGAACAAGCTAACTTACAGTAGTGCAAATAAGAAGCGTTTGTGTGCCTTGCATGACAAGCAATCTGGAGCTGAGCTGTCTAGGCTGCTGTGTGACGCCACGGCATCATCTCATCAGTGTCTTGGGATTCTTCTACATGTAGCATGTTGATTTTCATCCTTGTGCTTCTTGTTTCCTTGTGACAAGATGGCTGCAGCTCCCCTAGGAATCATATCTGATTTCTACTACGAAAAAGGAAGAAGAAAGACAGGTGATGCCTACACCAGGAAAGCAAGACAAACAAAACAACAACAAAAGAAACTATCTCAGACTTCTGCTTACCTCTCATTGGCCAGAACTTTTGTAAAAATCATGCCTATCTGCAAGGAAAGTTAGCAAAACAAATTTCACCCCTCCCCTCCAAATCTGGGATTTTTGTTAGCAAAAAAAAGGTGGTGAATAGATTTCATGTAAGTAACTCGTAGATTGGCTACACCATCGACATTGTATATCTTTTCATCTTTTTCAGGTCTTTTTTTTATGTTCCTCATAAACTTTTACTATTTTAATCCTTAAATGTTTTACATTCTTTCATAGATTTGTTCCTAGGATCCCTATAATTTTATTGCTAGCATGAATGTTATTGTTTTAACTTCCTAGGCTGCTTAGGCAGATATCATGAAATAGGTTGCCTTAAACAATGGGAATTTATTAGCTTATGGTTTTGAGGCTAAAACAAAGTCCAAGTCAGTCATCATCAAGGTGATACTTTCTCCCTGAAGACTGGGGTGGGGGGTGCTGCCAGTGATCCTGGGGTTCTTGGCTTATCACATGGCAAGGCACATGGTGACATCTCTTGGTCTCTTTCTTCTTTTCCAGGTTCAGCTTCTTGTCTCCTGTGACTTTCTCTTTGTCTATCTGAATTTCATTCCACTCATAGGATTAAGGCCCAGCCTGACTGAGGTGGGTCACACATTAACTGAAGTAGCCTCATCAAAGGGTCCCACTTAATGATGAATGAGTTCACACCCACTGGAATGGATTAAATTTAAGAACATGTTTTTTTTTCTGGGGTCCATACAGCTTCAAACCACCACAGTTATCATTTCTAAAGAATATGTACTTTAATTGGTTATTGTTGTATAGGAATTGATTTTTTTTATTGAACTTGTTGGCTCTAATTAGCTGTAATTGTTTGTGGATTCTTTTGGTTCATCTACATAGATAATCATATCATCTGTAAATATTGACCACTTCATTTTTCTTTCCAATTCTTATCTTCTCCAATTTCCTTTCCTAGTCTTATTGATAGACTAGGATCTCAAATTATTATTATTATTATTCTGCTATTTTCTTCTTAGCTGTTAGTTTTTTTGTTAGCTGCGAAAGAGATGGTTTGTACTAAGACAGTGGCAATGGCAATGAAAAGAAGTGACTAGATTTTTGAAATATTTAGGAAATAGAATCAGAAGGACTTGGTGATTGACCATATTGTGGGGGGTGAGGAAAAGGAATAGTCATGTTTTTAAAAAATATATTTTATTTTGACATAATTTCAGTATTACAGAAAAGTTACAAGAATAGTATAAAGAATTCTGGATATCCTTCACTACGATTCCCTAAATGTTATATTTGCTTGATATTCTTCCTTCTTCCTTCCCTTCCTTTCCCTCCCCTTCCCTCCCCTTCCC
>JAQZBX010059767.1:0-17445 GCA_029593785.1 Cabassous unicinctus
GATGTAATTTGGGCTTAGACTCATGACCCAACATAGCAATTTCTTGGTAATTTGTAATTTTTGCTTCTGTTCTGCAACTGATAGAGTGCAAGGATAGGAAAACAAAGACCATTTCTCCCCTCCCACATCCTAACTACTTCACCTATGTTTGGGTAAGTTTCTGAATTTTCATTGTGTTAGGAAAGTTAATATTATCCTAAATCACTCTTCTGTTTCCATGCCTAGCCACCAAACTGTCACAAAGAATTTCCACATTTTTCATACTGTTTGTATGTATATCACATGTAGGTATATGTATATGTGAATGTGCATTAATTATAAATTTCCTGAGCAGTCATATTGACTGTTGGAATATAATATTTAAAGTTTAAAAACTTTATATGTAGGCAATATTACATTAAAGATGAAAAAGATATATTCCCTCAAATATTGTTTCATTTTTGCTGAAGAGAATATGGAAAAAGTCACGTGAAACTTTAATAGATAAGTACAATAGTGTTTTATTTACGAACACAAAAGGACGTCATAAAATTAACAGGGGTTCTGAGGGCAAAAGTTGTGCTATTCTCGTCCACATGCTTAAGTAATACACTGAAAACTCCTTGTCATGGGGTGAAACAGCCATGCAGTTGTGCTATTCTCGTCCACATGCTTAAGTAATACACTGAAAACTCCTTGTCATGGGGTGAAACAGCCATGCAGTTGTGCTATTCTCGTCCACATGCTTAAGTAGTGCACTGAAAACTCCTTATCATGGTGTGAAACAGCCATGCAGTCGGGCTATTATCGTCCACATGTTTAAGTAATACACTGAAAACTCCTTATCATGGGGTGAAACAGCCATGCAGTTGTAAAGTAATGAATCTTCAGAAAGTGCTACGTTGCAGAATAATAGCCAAAGAAGTCAAATGTTATTTAAAGTTTAGAATTGAAATGAAATTTGTAAACACGGCCTGCACATTTTCAAAGCCACCATACAATCATAAAGTATGATTAACAGCCTGAAAACAAGCACTTCAAAAATTAAAGGCAAAACCAGGGCAGGTATGTTCTTTTCCAAAAGAAATGATTAAATATAAAGCTGGAGCTTCATGTGCTGGCGTTGCAGTCACACTGACGTCCCATTTTGTGTACAGTTTAGACGGCTTGTGGAGGTTAATGAGCTTCTTCCTCCAGCTGCCGCAACTCCCACACACACACATGCACTCACACATGTGCACACACATGTATGCACACTTGCTCATGTGCACACAAACACACGTGCACACACATGCACATACACGCACCACACACATGCTCACATGTGCGCACATGTGCACGCATGCACACACCCTTGTTCATGTGCATGCAAACACGTGCACATGCAACGCACATGCTCACATGCATGTGCAAACACATACATGCACATACATGCACGCACACTTGCTCGTGTGCACACACATGCACATACACGCACCGCACACATGCTCACATGCATATGCAAACACGTGCACGCACGCACACTCATGTGCACGCAAACACATGTGTGCACACACATACATGCATGTGCACATGCTCACACGTACAGACATGCATGTTCACACTTTTCTTTGAGACATGCCTGAGGCTCTGAGGACTTTTTTAGTTGACGTGGACAGGCTGAAACATCCAGAATCCGAATCTCTCTCCATTCACTTGTAAACCTTCGTATTTTGTGAAGTTAGCAGTTTTGTTGATCAAGTCGTCAGTGTAATGAAACAGTTGGTTTATTGGGCAATTTGGGTAATGGAGCCGTCATTAACTACACCAGGGAAGGAGAACATATTTTATAGAATCCCATTACTGTATGTATTTTTGGAAAAAACAGTTTTTCAAGTTAAGGTTTTTTCATAGTAAATGTAGTATCAAATGCAATCATAAAAATAGTAATGTGGTGGTATGGTATTATGGCATTGGAAGGGTACACAACATTTCATAAAAGTTACGCTGTTTATTTCAAGAGGTACTCTGTTTAACCAAGAGAATTTCAACAAATCTTTAATGAAGGAAGCTTAGCATTTCCCTGGATAATTATCCCTAAAGAATAACAATAGCTCTATTTAAGAGCTTTTGTTATATGTGATAAAAAATAGTTACTGCAATTTTTACCAGTTTCTCCCAGAAGAGAAATAATTGATTTCCATTCTTTAAATGCCTCAAAAAAGCTGTAAAGCAAGTGTTTCTGTCTTATGACAAGTGTAAAGATAGTCTAAGACCTTGGACTTGTCTCCAAGTAGGGGCTCAAATCAAGTGGGTCGTGTTTGTTAGTCAATTGTAGTGGGGAAGGGAGAAGAATCCCATGTAAATTACTAATCAGCATCAAATCAGTCACATGTAGCATAAAAATGTTGACAGATGAAAAATTGGATGGATTTTGCATCTATTAGCTATTTTGATTATATAACTACCGCAAGGTATATAGAACGATAACCAAGAGTCTTTTTAATACCAGCACCATTATGGGTGGGAGGATTTAAGTCCTCAAGAGTGGCTCTGGGACAATAAGATGGTATTCTGTCCAGAGTCCTGGTGATACCTAAGGGATACAGATGAAAGGCTAGTCAAAATGAAATTTGATTATTAATTGGGTTAGGTCCCCAAACCCAGTTACTTAGTAAACTGAACTGCAGCAGGTGACAGACTAGACCCAAGTGGAATCTATTCCTTCCCCCAAGATTGAATCTTATCACCAGATGACCACAAGGAACTAAAGCAAACAGGGTTCACATGTAAAGAAGACAGGAGAACAAAGTCTTGTCCCACCAGCACCCTGGAGTAGGAGGTCATGGAGAAGCACTATTTACCAGGAGTTGTGGGCCAGTCAGGCTGGTATTCTGTCCTCTTGGAGAAGAACAAAGAAGGAAGTGGCTAGGAGTGTTACCTGGTCCCTTGGAGGCTGTGAAGTGGAGAATTCAGGACTCTGCAAAGGCAGACTGGGATGCCAGCTCTCGCCCAGGAGATGAGACCCTGGACCTGCCCACGTCTACATGCCTAAAGTAGAATCAGGCAGCTCTAGGCAAGGAGTCCAGTCATCTGGGAATCTCCCAGTGAGGAAACTCCAGGGCAATGATCTAGAGTTGGCCTCCTTTGGTCTGTGAGCAATAGTTCTATTATAGAAAACAGCTTCAGCATTCTAGCTTCTTGTTGTCTCCTGGACCACGAGTCCCTTGAAATGAAGGACCACGTGCCCGGTAATAAATGTTGGGTGAGTGAGTGGAGCAGTCAGGGTGGACATATAATTAATTTCGAGGCGAGGGTCACAGAGGGAAAGACATTTGAAGAAAGTGACACAACCAAATACGTTAAACATGACAATTATTCATTCTGAAGTATAAATTAAAAGGTAATGATGCAAACTCTGCATATTTTATTAACTTACATACGAGTGCTGTTATTCAACTCAGTATCATGAAGTAATATAGAAGATGCAAAAGAGGAGCATTCATCAAGTAGAATTCCAAGGAGATCTGAATATTAGAAAGGATTTTTTTCAAGTTCCCAAGCCAGAAAATATATGTAAACAATTACAGGTAAAATGTTAAGGTTCCTCTCGTTAGCATGAGTGCTACAAGGATTCATTTGGTCAGTCAACAAAATGTAACGAGTACTTGCCAGGGCCAGGCACTGCATGAGACATCAAGCATTCAGAAGTGAATACAGCAAGACTCTGGACCTCATGGAGACCCCATCTAGCCAGCTTTACAAATGTGGAAAGAATAGCATGCAAATATATGGGGATGTGGGAAAGGACGTATTGGTTTTTCATGTGAGTCTTTATAAGACCTGAAGGAAGCCAGCATATTTCTCCACGTGAACTTTGTATGAAGGGGGTGGGTGCATGAGTGGGTAGCAGCAAGCTGGGGAGAAGGCGGGGTGTGTGTGTGGGGTGGCAGTGGTAGTTAAGGGCAAAGAAAATAAGGAACACAACATAATAGAAGTATGCCAGTGTGTGGCATCTTATGAAAACTTAGTTCTTTAAGGCAGAGGGTGCAGATAAGGAGAGGGGCGAAAATTTGTGGCGTATATGGTGGTGGGAAGTGAGACTTTAAGACACACAGGGAGAGATGGTAAGTGCTCCTGTGTGGGTGGCTGGCCTGAGATGCCACTCCATGACTGAGACACTTCCAAATCACTGTTCTTTGCCTTTCTCTCCGGGGCCCAATCCTTTCGCGTCTTCCCTGGGATCACACTTTGTGAATAATCTACTTTATCATTGATCTCTCATTTCTTCTTGTGTTTTCCCATTAGGGTTTACAAAGCCTCAGGTGTGTTACATAATTTAAAGACATGCAACACCTGGTTGACTTCCACCAGCCACCATGCTCTTCGTTTCCCACCCTTCACTCCATGAGGATTGATCTATGATCAGTGTAATGGCCCCTCTCCTCTTTCCACTCTTAATCTTAATTCCAGCTCCTGCCACTTCCACCACCTCAAGCCTACAAACGTGACCCTGACCTGCTGCTGCTCCAGGTGGCACTGTCAACCCCACCTCAGGGTTCCTGTGCTGCATCTGTAAGTTGGCATGCACACACCTCACTTGTACTTTCTGGGACCTTGGCATTACTCAAGCTCACACCCTTTTTGCCATTCATTCTCAGTCTCAAAAGTGAGGCACTCATCTACCTGCCATTTAATGTTGATATTCTTCAGGATTCAGACCTCTTTCCATGCTTCTCAGTCTATACACTTTTCAAGGATAATTTCATATTTGCCCATGATTTGAACTGCCAAATAAATGATGATGACACTGAAATCTGTCTCTCTGACTTGGTCTTCTCCTCTGAGTTTTAATAACCAGCTGTCATCCTCTAGAGTATCTCTCAATATCCCAAATTCAACAACCTGAGAAATAATGTAACGATCTCCTCCAAACCTGCCCTTTCACTTTCATTTGCAAATATCAGCTCATGGGAGTACTATTCGCCATGTCTTAAAAAAAATCTTTCATAATCCTTGACTGCTTCATTTCCCTGATTACACCCTTCCCCAGATAACTAAGCACAAAATTCTGATGGTTTTACCCTAAATATTTCTTAATTTTTTCTCACTTCCATCCCAATATCAGCCTTGTCATCTGTTGCCTGCACAACTACAATATCTTCCCAATCAATAAATTTTCTCTAAGTCTTATTTCACATTTATTCCATCTTTTATCTGGCCACTAGAATGAACTACCTTAAATCTAACTATTAACTTCCCTAAAGAAAACCTATTGTTCATTCTCCCTTGCCCAAAAGATACAGTCAAATTCCATATCATTGTGTAGGTTTGGTTAAGACCGTGGAAAGATTTCCCAGCATGCCTGAAATAAAGCCCATGGAATTCGCCATGGCGCTCTGCAAGGGAAGCTACTCCCTTCTCATCAGTCTCATTTGTACAGCTCTGCCCGCTTGCTTGCTAGAGCCGCAATGCCTTCTTTTAGTTCTTCAAAGAAGCCGGGCTCTTTCTACCTCCCAGCCCTTGCAAGGGGACCCGTTTCTCCATCTCTGCATGTACTAGTTTCCTCTCCTCTTTGAATGGGACCTGCTCGGAGAAGCCATTCCTGTTCACCACATCTAAATATATGCATCCTCTCGCTTTTTATATCAGCCGCTTGTGTTTTCCTTCATAGCGCTCATCAAAATTGCAATAATTATATCTGTTTGATTCTTAACTTAGTTTTTGTTTTGTATTTTTTGTTTGTTTTGTGTTTGCCTCTTCCAGGAGATTGTGAGCTTTATGAGAGCTGGGAGAGTGTTTGTCAGCACTCAATAAAGAGCTGGATGGTGTGTGTGTGGTGTACGTGACATTCACGACACCTACTTCCTTCTCCGTCCTCTGAGCCTCTCTGCCTCCTTCCCCACAGCTCAAGACGTCATAATACGGAGATGCTTGCAGTTGCTGATGAGCACTGTAGCTAACCCGTCTGCGCATTTTCTCCTTCTCCTCTCTCTGCCTGGGTGCTTATCTATCCTTCCCTTCCTGCTGAGCCTCAAGGACTTGCTGTGTCTCAGCTCAGGCCTTATTTCTCCAGACAGCCTTCCCGAATCCCAGGCATTGCTAAGTCCTTTTCCATTGAGCGCCACTGTCCTGTGCTCTGAGACAACACTTTCCATGTACAGGGAAATGACCTGCTCTGGGCTGCCTCCCTGCCGATGCCCAAGCACAGCTAGACGCGTCTTTAACCCAGATTCCTCAAGGAGGAGACCCATGTCTTATTCCTCTTTGACTCCCTGTCTCCAGACTCAGTTCCTAACAAATAGTTACTTGGAACACCATCCTTCAGATAACATTATTTCAAGACTTTAAGCTTAAGCACAGTTTGATGAAATTGTGTTTGATGGAGGCCGCACTGTAACAGGTAAACCTGAGAGCAAGGAGATGGGCCCACTGCAACTGAGGAGGCGGAAGGTGCTCCTGGAGGACACGTCAGCATCAATAAGGCAGAGGGCCGACTCGAAACGGCAGCGACGGGGGAGAGCTGAGAGGAGGGTGAAGCCCAAGGTGACCCAGTTCTCCCATCCCTTTAGCTGAGTGGACAATATCACCATCTATACAAAGCAAAGCCATGATGAGTCCACTTTTGAGGTACAACTCAGTAGTGTCTGCAATGTTTGATCCTATCAGTTTCTCCTGAGACAAGGAATACTAGTTTCTTTATGTCATTTCTGTATTGGTTAATGTTTATTTCACTTATTTGTACATTCTAGAATACTTACCAGTAGTCTAAAATGAGAACTTAAGTACCTTTAATATTTCTACCTATAATTCCATTAGTCTTTCATGTAATACAGAATGATGACAATATAGGAAGGGATACTTTTTTAAAGTTTCCTAAAAGATAGTACTCTCGCTTGGTAATCAATTATGCACATTTACTTAAATAGTGAATATCCATTTTCAAAT
Source organism: Cabassous unicinctus (assembly GCA_029593785.1). Lineage (NCBI taxonomy): Eukaryota > Metazoa > Chordata > Mammalia > Cingulata > Chlamyphoridae > Cabassous > Cabassous unicinctus. The sequence goes on from JAQZBX010059767.1 coordinate 6,907, forward strand.
TTTATTAACCTCTCTCTTGGCATCTATTTAATTCTACATAATTTGAAATTGCTTTCAATTCAATCATTTAGGTAAGTTTCATTCCAGTGACTAAATAATGGGTTTTGAGAAAATTAGAATGAAAAAAAAATCTAAAATCCTAAGCATTATGTTAATGTAATATACTTTTTCTTATGCAAAAACTTGGATATACACCAAAGGAGAAAATTTAATAAAGCATTCTATTTAAAATGAAAACAACATCAGAAGCCATGAAAGCAACTGAAGTGCTATTTCATATTGGACCTATTTTATTTACCAATAGAATTAGATTCTGAAATGAGCATTTCATGAAGATGAAACTTCAGGGCACGTGAAGTTCCTTTAGGAGGCACTTCATCTCTTGAGCGTGCTGATGTGTTACTTTATAGTAGAGTTTAAGTGCACAAGTCAGAGGGACCACAAATAGTTCCTTTCAAGGAAGTTTCTAAACTTCTCTGATCTTCATTTTCCCCAGTTTGAACCAAGAATAACAACCAAATTAGTCAAGACTTTATGGGATGCAAGTTTCAGAAATACAATTCAAATTAGTTTAAGTATAAAGGGGAATTTATTAGATCTGAAAAGAGCTGCAGGTAGCAAACACTGGCTTCACACAAGCAGAATCCCCACATTCAGACGATGCCCTCCAGGCTCTCTCGTTCTCCATCCTGTCTCCCTGGTTAGCTCCATTCCCAAGTGGGGCTCATGCATATGGTGTTTAAGTTACTACCAACTTAGATATTTTTTGGAACTGTATTCTGTGAACTACTACATAATTCTGGAAATGTAAGAGAAAAAAATTCATCTTTCCTAATCTTGCCAACAAAATTCCCAGAGAAGAATGATTAGTCATGTCTGAATCATGAACCGTCTCTAAGCAACCGCTGTTTCCAGGGAAAGGGAGATCTTGGATTAACCAGGCCATGGTCCAGCATTAGTTCCAGGAAGGCAAGGCCAGTTCCACCAGACCACAAGGTCCCAGCGGGTCACTGCCGAGTAAGGAAAGGGTGACTCACTGAAGGAGGGGCTGGCAGCAGGCAAAAACCAGGTTTCCACTGTAATTACACAGATTCCAAGATGGTTAAAAGGATAACTTAGTGCTGTATAAAAGCACAGAGGAAAGCTCAATAAATTGTGGCTTCAGTATTAGCTATTGGAGTAAAATATGAATATAAATGTGAGCTGTTCTTACCCTCTCTGTACATAATTGTCTGTCTCTGCCTGACCAGTTCCTGGTTCTTTACCTGTGTAGCTTCAAGATAAAGATAAAATATACAATGATGGAGAATTTAGGAGAGTATAATGGTTAAGCTAATGTGACAACTCAGGTAATTGTGCCCAGTTGTTTGGTCAAGCAAGCACTGGGCTACTTGCAATACAAGGACATTTATGGACTTTAGTCATCAGTGAGTTTACTGCATAGATGGCAGATTACATCAACATCAACCAGGGAGATTGCCGTCAGCAATGAGTGACGTTTTATCCAATCGGGTGAATGCATTGAAAGTCATTCAGAGAGAATTTCCCAGCTTGTCTTTGGACTGCCATCTTCCAGGAGCTCATAAAGACCTTCACTGGACTGTCATCGGAGCCCCTGGTTTGCAGCCTGCCTGCGGAACCTGAACTTGTGCATCCCCACGGTCACGTGAGAGACTCATAAAATCTTACACTATTGACAGATATCTCCTGTTGATTCTGCTTCCCTAGAGAACCCTGACTAATACAGAGAGTAATGTGCATCATATATTTACAAATACTTGTTGAGTCTCTGCTTTCTGCTAGGCATAGTTCTGGGGGAGGATATAGTACAGAGGCAAAATTGAGCAGATGAGGTCTCTACTCTTGTGTACTTGAGTAAACAAAGTCATTTCAGATATGGCTGAAAGCTTCCAGAGAAACAAAACAGGGAAATAATATTAAAAATTATCCCAGAATGGGTGGTCTGTACGAGACCTGGTAAGGAGGTGATGAGACAGTGGTGAGAGGCGGGATGCAGGAAGAGGATGACTGAGGAGAAAAAGGCCAGAACATGTGGAGCCCTGTTAGCCGAGGTTAAGTGGAAAGGTGATACAAAGGACTGAAAGATTTTGAGGAGGGGTATAATATTATCTGCTACAGGTTATGAAAAGAATCATGCTATCTTGTGGGGAAAAAAACAAACAAACAGATTAATGGTGGCAAGAGTGGAGATTGGACACCAATTAGGAAGCTTTTTCGTTCCATGCCATGATGGTGGTGGCATGGAACATGTGCAGATTGCTATAGAAATGTAAAAAAGTGGGATAATAATATCAGATATATTTTGGAACTAGAGCTGAGAAAACCCATTGTTGATTTGTATGGGGAAACTGAGGGTAAAGGAGTTAAGGATAGTTCTTGGGTTTAAGTCTTCAACAACTGAATAGATGGAAAGATAGAAAGAGAAATAAGCTTGGAGACAGAAGAATTAACAAGCTTCCTTTGGGCCACACTAACTTGACTGTCTATTGGACACTCATGAGCGGCCTCATGATCTGGAGAGATTAGGCTGGAGATAGGGATGTTGGCGTCGTTAGCATAGAGACAATAGTGAAGCCTCAGTATTGGATGAGATATGCTAAGGAGAGGCTTTATATCCTGAGTGCAGAGGGCTTAGCACTAAAGGACGAGATTCAAGTATTAAGGTGCCAAAGCAAAAACGGGAGAAACAAAAACTCAGAGTTAGAACAGCACAGCGATCAGTGAAGAAGGAAGAGGAAAGCAGGAAGCTGTGGTATTGTGAAGAAGAGACTTTTCAGGGAGAAAGGAGTGGCCAGTGGTGTGAAACGCTCCTCAGAGGCAGAGAGTGACCAGGTCAGAGCAGAGGCCAGTGGACTGGGCAATGTGGGGTCGTTGGTGGCCTGGACAGGAACGGTCTCAGGGGAGCAGTGGTGATGGGGTCGCAGACAGAGCGGCCTGTGAAGAAAGCATGGGCTGAGGAACTGGACGCGCAGGACAGTCGCTGTAGGGAGAGGCGGGTATAAAATATTAGAGCAGGCTGAGGATAATTGCCAGAAGAAAGTGGGAAACCGAGACGCAGAAAAGGGGCAGAGTGACATTCTTACGAGGTGGAGACAGGTGGGAGGTAGAGAAGAAACTGCCTTTGACGGGAGCCAGAGCCCTTCATCCACCATCACAAAAGGGCAGGTAGAGTGTGCAAGCAGAGAGAGAAGTATTTTCACAGATTCATGGTGGAAGAAAGAAGCTCCCTTCTGAGAGCTTGTATTTTCTCAATAAAATATGTGACAAGGTCATTAGCTGAAGTTTTTAACCATAAGGGAATGTTGAAGGTATCAGAGAGAAAAATAAAGGCATAAAATTGTTATTTCCAAGAGTGACCAAGCCAACTTCATTGGGAAGGTTGCTAGACTATAATTTGAGGTCTGTGGGCCTAGCAGCCACTTTTAGTGTACAGATGGCTGGATTTAACCAGGTTTGGATTTTGCCAGTAAAAATGGCAATGGGAAAGAGTGGCAAGGGTGTTTGCAAGGAATTCATTATGTTTATGGTCCATGTAAACTAAAATAGAGAGGAGAAAATAGACATGCTGTGTCCTGTGCTGCAGTGCCCTTCCAGCACTTCTCACTATGCATGTTGCCCTGCTTGCTTGCTTGTTGAATTGTGGATAATGTAAAACCACTGGGGTCGATGAACACTGAAGATTCCCAGCACAAAAGAAAATTATAGGTTGTGAAGATTGAAGGGGAGAAAAGATAAGAGTCAGTTTGGACTGGATTTGGTGAATTTGGAAAAGTTTGGAGAGAGAAAGAAAGATCTAGGGGCAAGCTCTGTGAGATACGTGACAAACAACGCTAAATAAGGATTTTCCAGACGGCGTGTTTAGTGTGAATAGAAATCTCCCTTGGCATTTTCTGAGGGACCTCTGCAAAGTTTGAAACTGCTTCACAAGCATGCTTTGGTGTGGGATTGTCGTTTCTTTGACCATGCTCCCTCACCTGAATTGTTCATGGGATTCTTTATAATTATTATAACGTCACAGCAAATCGCAGCCAATGTGATCTTTTAGAAGAGCAGTCGGCGAACTATGGCCCACAGAGCAAGCTGTGTCAGGTGCTCGTTTTTGTAAATAAAGTTTTGTTGAGACACTGCCATCTCCCATCACTTATCTATTGTCTGTTGCTCTTTTCGAGCTATCGCAGCACAACTGAGTGGCCACCACAGATACCAGATGATCCACAAGACCTAAAATACCTACCCTCTGTCCCTTTACAGAAGAAGTTTGCCAACCCTTGTTTTGGAACCTAAACCACTCTATTCCCCTACTTTAAGCCCTCCAGTGACCTCTGATCACGGGAAATCAAATTCCTTGGTCCCGCGGACGCTTCCATACTCACCACCCCCCTTCCAACCTGTTAATTTACCTGCTCTCACGTAGGCCTGCTTCTGCTCCCCAAAGGCAGCAGGTGCCTTTCTGCCAGCCCCCTGGCCCAGCACACTCCTGCCGAGCCCGGCTTGACCCGCATCCGAGTCCCAGCCTCCATGTCTCCTCCCCAAAGCTCAGACCTTGCCTGCATACCACACGCGCCGCTGTTGCCTGTTTACCTGCGTATCAGTTTCTTTCCATTTCTCCCCACAAGATTGCCAGCTCCACTAGAATGGGTTTTCTTTCTCTGCTTTAGACCCAGAGCCTGGAGCCTGGCACAAAGGAGATGGGCAACTACTACTGGCTGAATGAATGAAAGCAAGAGAGGACAGCGGAGGGCTGAGCACGCCGACCCTTACATACGCCCGTGAGGCCATCCTTTCAGGAGCTTGCTGTCTAGCTGAGGGCACAGTCAAGGCGCTTGAATGTAATACGAGACCCACCTGCAGCAGCACACAGGCGTCCTGCAGCTTCTCGAGTGCTCGGCACGTGACTTGGGTGACTGGGTCACTGGGGTCTTGCTGGATTGTCTAGAAGACAAAGGACGGTGTGAAGAGATGGGAGGTGGATGAATGATCTGAGTGAACACTATAACTCAATCAAAAACAGGATTTATTTCCCAAGCCTAATAAGATTTTAGGCATCAATTTAGTAGCTTAAGTGTGGCCACGCATTACATTCACTGGGTACGTGGTCAGCCGTTCGCTTGCCTTCTGGCTGAGAATTAATCCTCCTCAAAATCCCTCGATGAGGGAGGCTGGACCAGGTAAGAATCTGGAAGCTTCTGCCACATGGAACCCCAAATCATAATGCTGGAAGGGCTTAACCCAGAGAAGGTATGGTGCATGATTATGATTTTCAATCTTATTTGAATGCTAAAAAAGATAGGTTCAGAAGAAAGAGTACAACTTCATATAGAGTGCATTCAACTATTTGGGTAGATTTGGACATGCCGTTTTATTTACCTTGGTTTTTAAATTTCCTTATTTGTAAAATAGATGATTTCTAATGTTTTTTCAGCCCTAAAATTTTGTGATTCTTTTGTACCTACAAATCTCCTTACACAAATACAAGGAAAAGCAATTTAATGGGAAAAAAATTCCAATTTTCAACAAAATTTTAAGGGCTAAGATATGAGTCATAGTTGATTGTCATCCTGATTTATGCTATCAATATTTCCAGATCTCACAAAATTCTTGGGCTAAAAATTAAATAATGCTTTATCTCTATGTCATGAATACACAAAAGGACATTAAGTGACTTCCAAGTTTGTTCTGAAAATTGCTTTTGGAAGACCTAGGCTTAAAGTGAAATCACTTACTCCAAGTCTCTTGTCATTTCACTGATTGAGCTTTTGTTCGCCCCCTGACACACATGAAAGAGTTAACTTGGTAGTATTCCCCATTTTAGAAGTGCAGCCCTGATTAAAATGACGGTAAACCACCCAAAGAGGTTGCAAAGTACCAAGAACACTTTCTGGATTATAAACTCCCAGGAGAATTTACTTCATATAGACCAGAAGGGATTCCAATTAGCTAATAAAGGGGCAAATGCTATTTTCACACTAGCAATTAGATGTCAAAGAGGAATCATAAAACATGACTATAACAGAAACCTCTTATTTTCAATGGCTGTGACTCTATCTGTGCAATTAGTCATGTAGATAATGATTTTAAAAGGCTGTAATACTTGTCCTAAGATAATTATTTTAGGCTTTTTATTTTTCCTTTTAGATCTCAATTAGCATCAAGAGAAACAAACATTTAAAACCATCTATCAAAGGTTATTTCCATATGCCAGAAATCACATATATATCAAAGTAGCATTAATCAAATGTATTTCTGTTGTGTAAAAATAAGACTATATTTACAAAAAAAAACCCAAAACACTAAGTTTTACTGGTTTCTCTTCAACCACTATAAAAAAGGACCAAGAATAGCAATCCCATATGTATCTTCTTTATTTACACCACAATGTAAGTGCTGAGACTAGTTTTCTTTAAGGGTTAAGCTTTAGTGAAAACAATAATGAAAGTAATCATGCATAACCTCAATACGTGGAATATTTTCATGAGTTTTATTCTCCCTTGGTGAGAATGAGAGTAGTAGTGACCTTAAAGTTAGAATGAAGTTGATGATTACCATTTCTTGGCCATTGGTGATGTTTGCCCCTTTAAAACTGGAGGATAAAAGGGTGAATCCTCCTTGGAATGTACATATCACGCATGTGCCAGAAATGCCTGTGTCTGAAGAGCCAGGTAACTCGTGGGAATGTCAAACTTGGCTTGATAACCCCATGCCCACTGGAATCCGTATATTACCTCTCCTTTGGGCAAACCAAGACCAAACCTTGTAAAACAAGCAAAAATGTGCTTTCCAATTTATAGCCAGAATGTATCAAAGAGACATTTTCTTAGAAGAAAAGAAAAATCAATAGACATAAATTCTGTAGTAGGAGAATCACAAAACCCTGAATTTCCACGGTTTCCACCATTTCTCAATGTCCTGCAAGGGCTATTTGTCAGTGTCCTGGTTACTAGCTCCTCAAATAGAGACGTGTTCAGTAGCACTTCCGGCTAGTCGTGCCTCACCGCTGTGCCGGGGAAAGCAGTCAGGCTCCCTGAGAGCGGCTCTTCCGGCAGCCTGTCTCACTCCACTTTGCTCTCCCGTGTGGTGGATAAGACCCTAGAAATGCCCGCTTTCTGTGTGTATTCCATTCTCCCTCCTCTTTTCTTTTCCTCTCTCTTTTTTTGCAGTGTCCTTCTCCTTGCATTTATTCTCTCCCCTTTAATTCTTGCAGCAGAAGATAAGCTGATAGGACTTAGAGGTGGTGAAAATGAATCAACAAAGAAATAGCATTTAAGCACTTTCTTTTTTCCAAGTTTTGACGGGATCGTCTCTTTGAAATGGGCTTAAAATACATTAAACAGAAGTTGTGTGATAGAAATGTGGTTTTAATAGGAAAGCTTTTGCTCTAATCAAGTTTATATCACAGTTTGGAGAATTTGTAAAACAAGAGACTTTCTCCTGTTTGTGACTTTCCTGGGAAAAAACCAACAATTTACCTAACATGGTAAGATTAGGACTAAAAAGACCAAATTACAGCCCTTATATTTAAGCACAGGAGCTAGTTTGTGGAAAAAGAAAAGTTTGAGTTAGTTAGTGGTCTCCATATTGGAACATAAAAAAACAAGGTGACAAACCATTGAGAGTGCAGAAAGAATACATTTTACTTCATGGATTTTTACTTTTTATTTTTGTGTGTGCTTAGTAATATACTTAATGTGCATGGATAAAATTTTAGAATAAACAAGTATATGTGTAAATTGGAATTGTGCAATTGAAGTTTTTGAAAACCACTAGGTAAGGGTACCTTCTACGCCTAAAAGATTATTTTTAGCCATTTTATATAAGCCCTTCTCTAGTGTTCTGTTTTCAGGAGTTTCAAATGATAATTGGAGATTTAGGATAAGCTTCCGCTATTTAGGGATTTGTCATTATTGATACATTGGCTTAATCGGGGTCTCCTTTCTAAAGATAGAGATGGACCCACGGAGGTGACGGTTGGTCACAGTGAGGCAAATGCTTTAATCACAAAGCAGAGAGCGCTTCCATTTGTTTTCATCTCAATTCCCATCATTCCCCTCAGAGCTCATATCCGTTTGAGCGGCCCCTGTAATTGCCTCGTCTCTGTGGGATGTGTGGAGGCTGCAGCATGATCTGAGAAGCCCGCTTTGAACAGTGCAGTGGAATTCCAGCATGACCAGTCACGGCGTGCAGACAGACGCCCAGGGGGAAAGGTGCTTTATAAATCACGAATGACTTGCATCTTCCTTGTTTTAAATTCCTTGTCTTAAATTCTTGGTGAAATTTTTAACTAAGGATTGTGAATTTTAAAAACTCTTTGTATATAAAATTACTACAGATTTCAAAATCATTTCAACAGTCATGGTTATAACGCTTGATAGAGCAAACTCTTAATGCAATAAATACAACACCAAAGGCCAATATCTGGAGAGATTTCTACATGTAACTAATATCAAGAAAACAGAAAATGTTAAGGGATAATGTGTATATTGTTAAAATTAAGTTGAAACATTGTTGCTTCCTAGTTGTAAGACCCTGGGTCAATTTCTTAGCCCCTCCATACCACGCTTTCCTCACTTGAAAAACACGGACAACCATACTCTACCCGGCATAATGTTTGTGCGGATGAAATCCTGTAACAGATTTCACTAACTGTAATATACAGCTGCTGTCGTCATCATCATTATATGGACAATGTACATATTTGACCAAAATGACAACTTGTTACCTAGATTGTTAGAGTCCTTTGGATATGGGCATACACTGTTGGGACAGTTTTTAAATTAAATTTCAGATGTCCTACTTGGTGCTGAAAATGTACATTGATATTGACATAAAAAGAGTTTTGGTTACCACAGAACTAGTTTCCGCAGAATCTGCAAAGTCTAGGGGAGATAGCAGCACGTGAGCTCCAATATCTCTGATCTTCCATCCAAGACAAAGATAAGAGAACTATTAAATGTCATATGCCAAGAGGCAGCTAAGAAAGGCTGATGAGATGACCAAATCTAAGCCAATTCAGGGTAAATAAAAGGATGCGTGGCCTTGTCCCGATGATTATGGGCTGTAGAATGAGATCTGAGTTTGAGTCTCAGTTTACCCACACAGTCATGTGATGCTGAGGAAGTCACAGTCTCTGCGCACCTGTTTTCTCCTTGCAAAGTACACATCTTTATGTCCATCCTTGAAGAGCTGTGGGGAAAACCAGGTAAGACGCCAGCAGTGAAAATCCCCAGCAGAAAGCTCAACATAGTCAGCTGCTCAATATTGGTTAGTTTTTCATTTTTTTCCCTTGTAGAAACATTTGTGAACAACTGTGCAAATTCATTAAACAACACATTTCAAAACAGTGAGGTGAAAATACAGGGAGTGAAAACAAGCAATGTCGCCTGAAGGCTATGCCCATTAGCAGAAGACTCCTCAATAATTAGGGAAGAAATTAAAATTTCATATTTAGCTAACAGACATTAGAGGAAGATAAAGGTAGTATTGAGCAGCCCTCAAAATGCATGTCTTTTCCTCATTTCCTACTCAAGCTAATTATGAAGGACAACAGAATCATTTTGTTAATTCACAATAAAGATGAGAAATCCCCCTGCAAATTACTAAATATCCCAGGTTAGTCACTAAATAAATAAGTCCCATAAAAAAGTATAACAGTTCGGAGATATAGGAAGCAATATGTTCATTCTGCAATTGCAGCTGAATTTTCATTATTTTCTGTAATCCTTTATTCCACATATGTGAATCTTCTTCAACACTTTTCAGATGATATTGGATGGCTTCAACATATCCATATTTGACTGGAAACATTACATAAATACTGAGCAAGTAACTAAGGAATATGATGACTGATTTATTTCATACATATGCCAAGTTCATGTTTAAAATGGTTTTCATTATCTCTTCATTTTTCTTCTAAGTTTTGATTCTTTCTTGAAAACGAGTGACAAAGTTACCATTGAGTAAGGCTATTAATTGGTTATAACCTTAATTGGTATTATTAATTGGTTTTGTAGACTGTATTTACAATCAATAATGGTCACAATAACTGAGGAAATTGTATGATAATCTGCTATGTCTGCTAAAGTGGCTGCAATAAGTAGATCATATGTCCTCAGATTTTATGGGAAAAACAGACTCGGGGTGTCAGAAATGAAAGTGAAGTTTACACAGGAAAGCAAGCCATTATCCTAGAACTAACTCAGAGCACTCTGACATGCCTAACAAGGTTGTAATAGAAGCACCTTATCCATGTCCGATCTACTAAGACGAACTTATTTGATAACAAAGAACTTATTCTTGAAGAGAGAGCCCTTAATTCAATTTATATTTCACAGTCCAAGGGAATAAGAAAAGGCTGACAAATCTCCCTCCATAAATCCTCACAATTTCGTGTTCCTTTTTGGTCATATTGGGGAAAAGGCAGAACAGAAAATGAGATTTTGCTCTGCTAATAGGCTACATAAGCAGAAAGTTTGCTTTTGAAGAACTTCATAAGGAAAGAGATGCGACAAAAAAAAAAAAAAA
>JAQZBX010059768.1:0-17450 GCA_029593785.1 Cabassous unicinctus
AAAAGACGAATTAAAAAAGAAAATACCCTTCCCAGTCTTTACATATTGACCTGTAGGAGTGCTCTCTTACAGGGCTTACTCATACAGTGAGTTTAGAGAATAGCTCCAGGCCAAAGCATAGGTGGCCTCTCTGGTTGAATGTCCCCTCTCCCCTAGGAAACAGTTTCCTCATGGTTCCTGGCTCTGTACTATATGTCCTTGAGCCAGTAACCCCAGGCAGCCACTTGACTGTTCTCCCACAGTATTCTGTAGGAGAGCTCTGTGAGCTGCCTTTTACATGCAGGGCAAGTTCTGGGACATCGAGTCTGTCAGCCACCACCAGACGGATTAAGTCAGAAATAAATGCTCCTAGTATGTGTATGAGGGTTACTCTGCTCCCTCTGGAACTAGGTCCAGAAATCTACACTGGGAGCGTGGGCTGACTTCAAGCTGTGCCAGTGAGGGGTGGGGTAGGGGCCAGGCAGGGCATCATGGGATCCTACTGCTTTTAAGTAGCCTTTAAAAAAATTTTTTTTAAATTTTATTTTTTAAGAAGCTTTAGATTACATGAATGTTGCATAAAAATAAGGGATTTCCATATGCCCTACTCCCTCCCCCTCCCACACTTTCCCACATAAACAACATCCTTCATTAGTTTGGTACATTTGTTGCAATTGATGAACACATATTGAAGCACTGCTACTAACCATAGACTACAGTTTGCATTATAGTTTACACCCTGTTCTGTACAATTTTATAGGTTATGACAAAATATAGAATGGCCTGTATCCATCACTGCAGTGTCATGCAGGACAACTCCAATGTCCCGAAAAAGCCCCCATATTACACCTATTCTTCCCTCTCCCATCCCTCAGAACCTCAGAATAATAATAAGTCTATAGTAGAATAATAATAAGTCTACTTTAGTCCATTGTTCATTCCCCAATCTTGAGGATTTGGGGATGGTGATGCCCGCTCTGCTTCTAATTGAGAGGGGGCTTAGATCCCATGGGGCAGATGGATGGAACTATCCTGCTTGCAGTTGCAGACACTCCCTTTCCTTGGAATGGGTGTTGTCCATCATCATCTCCTTGTTAGTTGTCCTGGATGAGTCCAGTGAACTGGAGAGTAGGTGTTGCAACTCTGCTGAGATTCAGGGCTCAATTGGCACATGGATGGGCCAAAGATTTAAGTCTCTGGGACATGTATTTATCAAGTATAGTGCTAATTATAGGTTCAAATAAAAGGGGCAGAAGAACCATGTGTAGACAACCTATAAATGAGTCTAACTCTGTTACAGTGGGGAGCATAAATTCCAAAGTAAGGCCCACTGACAGGGTGCCGAATTCCTGAGCTGTCTGCCCTGCTTATAGTGTCTGGATGTCTCTAGACCCCTCAGGAGCCCCATAAGAAGCCTTTTTTTTTGGACTCAGCACTCGCCCAGTTACTGCAATCCTTTGACTGTTTTCTGAAGCTTTCAGAAAGATGTTTCTGCCAGTTCTTTCTGCGGGGGGATGGAGCCCTGAAGTTTTCTCATACCCCCATCTTGATCAAGGCGGGCTAAATAATTTTCTTCTCTCAAGAAAATATTTCTTAAACTGATGATTTTATGAAAACTAAAGTTCTATGAAACTTCAAAGGCAATAATGTACAAATAACTTGACTTTCAAGTGGCCTCCTATGTGCCAAGTCAGGAAGTCATATAACATGTAATGAATTATATTATATGCTTTGGCATAAGAATCCATTAACAATATTAACATGCCAGACACACCAACAATCCTTCAATGTCTCCTCACACCTCAGCAGGAATTGTAATTTCTAAGGTAATGATTACTGATAATTTAACAAGAAGAATATATTTCACATTTGTGTTAATTTAGCTTTGCACATGCTTAAATTACCTCTATTTAAAAGATTTGTTTCTAGCTTTTCTGTAAGGCATGCATCAAGAGTTGTTACTGAACTTTCACATAATGCTAAATTTGTTGAAAAGTCAGCAAACTGAATTTAGAACAAGATCTCCTTTTTCAGTGGCAGTGCTTTTATTCTCCTGCACACCCACAGATTCACCCTGGGATATACCTTTTAATTCGGTGAATATTGTACATGCCTCAGACTGGAAGCAAGGAAAATAACAATTCATCTTCCAGCTCTTTTTTTTAAAATTAATTAATTAATTTAATTTTTTAAAGATTTATTTATTTATTTATTTATCCCCCCCTTGCTGCTTGTGCTCTCTGTGTCCATTTGCTGTGCGTTTTTCTGTGTCTGCTTGTCTCCCTTTGTTGGGAGGTCTTGCTGCGTCAGCTCACCACACCGCGCGGGCTGGCTTGCCTTCACCAGGAGGCCCCAGGAACCCGGGGCCTCCCATATGGTAAACCGGAGCCCTATCAATTGAGCCACATCCGCTTCCCTAGCTCTTTTTGACTTAATTGTTTTGATCCCAGTTAGGAAAATTTGTGTAACATCATCACCCTCAACCTTGAACTCTGAAGGCTCTAGGAAGGGGAAATGATCTTGAGTTTGGATGAAGCTGTTTAACAGAGCTGAGTGGAGTACCATTCCTATTGAGAGACAGATGCCTTGCATGTGGAATCCGTCCCCACATATTAGATGAGTAGAGCTAACAGTCAGCTATTTCCCTGCTAGCTTGCAAGGCATCTTATTCCACATTTTATCTCCCTCTCCCCCTCCTGCCCCATATTTCAAAGCTTAATAAAAACACATTGTCTGTATTTGGCAATTGTCTAGTATCTTTCATGGACTTTTTCAACCCTAGAGTTACTGCAGGGCTGGTCATTCATCCATTCACTTTTTTTTTCTTCTTCTTCCTGAGTTTCAAGCACTATGCTTGATGTTGTATACTAGATGCCAAGCTAGGTGCTGAGCTTATAGGGTGAACAAGGTCTGTGCTCTCATGCAACTTAAATTCTGTTGGGAGAAGGCGAATGATAAAAGACAAATAAATAAGATAATTTCAAATAATGATAGGCTATAAAACACAGTAAGTCATAGTGACTGGATGAGAAGCTGCTTTGGGAGTGGGGTGGGGGTTAAGACGTGGCACTTCTGAGGAAGCAACATTTGAGTACAGACCTGAATAATGAGGAGTTAGTCATATGAGGATCTTGGGAAATATAAAATAAAATCTGGTGACAAGAGCAGTAGTATGTGTGAGCAACTAGATAGTTGGGTAGAGAACTTGCAGTTAATAGGGGTGTTAAAACAGAAACAACTGCAAACTGGTTTCTATGCCCTTAGGAGAAAAGGGTGAGGGATAGTGGGGCAAAAAACTGCTAGTTGACTCTCAATATCCCTTTTCTCATTCTTAATAATATAGTTTTTTGGTAGGCACATGGCTAGCAAAAAACTACATTCAGCTTCCCTGGCAACAAAGTGAGGCCACTTGATTAAATCCTGGCCAATGGGTTGTGAGTAGACATGATGGGTGCAGCTTCCCATTTGCGCTCTTAGGATGGAGTGTGCCTGTCCTTTGCCCTTTAACTCTTCCCTCTGGCTGGAATGCAGACATGGTGGTGAGCCATCTGGAACCATTCAGATGAAGGGATGGTAAAACCAGGTAGAAGGAACCTGGGATTCTGGCACAGAACCACTATTTTAGCTTTGGACTGTAATATAAAAGAGAAATAAACTGAAATCTTGTTTAATTCACCAATATGTTGGGTCTTGTTACATAGTTGAACCTATATCGTAAATAAATTAATTTTTTTCTGCAAATGCATTACTGTTGTAAAGTTTTTAATTATTCAGCAACTACAGGAAATTTTTTTAAATCAAAAAGAAAAATATTGGGAGACCGATGTGGCTCAAATGGTTGGGCTTCCGTCTCCCATATGGAGGGACCTGGGTTCGATCCCTGGGACCTCCTGGTAAAAAAAAAAAGAAAAAAAGAAAAATATTTGCATTTCAAATACATAAAAAATTAAAAATTATTCTTAGTTAATCCCTATAAACCAAGTACTTACATCCTCATGATTATTTTTATCATCCCATTTTGTCTATTCAACATGTGCATCCTTTGTACTTACTAAGCAATTATTTGCACTTGCATTTTCTGTGTCAGGTCCAAGGAAAAGCCTCAAGTTTTTTGGAATACCAATTATGCTACAGTTTACAGATCTGCCTCCAAAGCTGAACTTAGTTGTTGGCAGCTCTTCAAAAAGTTCAAATCTTTGGCTGAATTCATTTAATAACTTTTCCTTGATTCAATTACATGAGGTTATAGGTTAAATAATTTAGGTTAAAATAATGCATGGGTTAACAATACGATTAAAAGAAATTTTGAGAAAAAACAAAAAATCACCTATAATCTCACCCTTCTGATACAACCATTTTAAAATTTGTGTATTATCTTCTGCGCCTCATCCACATGCAAGTATTTTTACATAACTATAATGAGTTGACATACCATCTGACATTCTGCTTTTTAAACTTAACTTCTATGCTGCGTATTCTCCTATGTTTTAACATAGCTTTCATAGTTACTTTTTAGTGGTTTTATACCTTATAAAGTGTTGCTGTACAATAATTTACAAATCCATTGAAGGGATACATTTTAAGAAATGAGTTTTATTAGTGATCTGGTTGTTGATTTTCTGATGAATCTGGTTAGGTCTACCAGTGCCACTTTTTTTTTTTTTTTAAAGATTTATTTATTTACTTTTATCCATTTTAAACCCTACCCCCCTGCCCCCCACACGTACGTTTTGCTGTTTTGTGTCTATTTGCTGGGCAATTCTCTGTGTCTGTTTTCTGCCCTCTCCCCTCATCCTTCTCTTCCTGTCTTCACCGGGATTCAATCCTGGGAACATCTGATGTGGGAGAGAGGTGTCCTACCACCTGTGCCACCTCAGTTCCTGGTTTTCTGGCACATTTCATTTTGGCTCTCCCTTGTGTCACTCTCCTGTTAGGTCATCATCTTGCTGCATGGCTCGGCGCGGGCTGGTGGCCTCCACGCCTTCTATATTTTTCTTTATTTTACCAGGAGGTCCTGGGGATTGAACCCAGGTCCCTCCATATGGGAGATGGACGCCCAACCATTTGAGCCACATCCGCCCCCAACCAGTGCCTCTTAAATGCTTAGATTGAGCCTGGAATATATCCTTGGTAAGAGATGAGTGTAAGAAACACTCATTAAATGTTAGATGGTATTACTATTATTATTAGGATTGGACACCATTGTCTTTCCCTAGATGGGAAAGTTGAGAACAAGGCCTGGTTTTGAAATGGCAACTGGGGCAAGTTGTAGGACAACATTGCATACAATTAACTGAGCTGTAGCCAGTGAATGCTGATGTGCTACTTTTAAGACATCTAGTTGTAAGATTTGTGAGATGTGCCTATTCTTCAGATATTCTGGGCTGGAATGCCAGCTCAGCCTCCGCCAGTTCCTCCCCTTTGCCCATATCACTTCTCCTTTTACTTTTCTTGCTTTATCTTGAACATTTGATGTTTCCTTTATGTGACTTCAGGATTATTAGTGAGCTTGCTTAATGTGTTCGATGTCTTAATAGAATGGGCTTTTAAGTTTCTCTTTTATTATTGTTTTAGTGAAATATCTAATATGGCAGTGAGTGGAGATGGTAGGGTTTCTCATGTCTGTGGGTTCTCAGGGATAGGAAAGTCCATTAATTTGGGTACTTCTGGTGAAATGTATATATTAGAATTTTTAAATTAAATTTATTTTTATTAAAGTGATATTTTAATTGAAATTCTATTTTAACATAATCACATTATCCAAAGGCCAGAAAATGTAAAAAGGTATATGATAACACGTCTCCTACCGCATCATCCTGGTCTGCGTAGTCCCTTCAATTCCCTTGAAAGTAACCATTGTTCATAATTTCTTTCTTCCAAAATTTCCTGATGCATATATAAGCAATAAAATACAGATTCTTATTTTCCTCTTTATTCACATTATTTTGTATCTTAGGAAGCATCTCGTGAAGAAATGGATTTTCAGTATATTTTTAACAGATAGAATTGAATGGATAATAGTCTTTGGTAACACTATAGGTGTAATTACATTTTTATTTCTATATCCATTTTTTTTTTATTAGAGAAGTTTTGTGTTATATGATCCAGTCTGTCTGGAGTAGCCTGAGGGCATCACTGTCCCAGAACTTGTCCTATGTGTTCCTATAGAGCACTGTGAGAAGGAGGTCAAATGGCTGCCTGGGGCCTGGGACAAGGGATTATATTTTTGTACATTGTATGTCCAAAAACATAGATTTATCATTATTTTTTATGCATTTGCATTTAGCACTTGTAGGAAGAAGGAGGTGGAGTTACATACCAAACAATACACTACAATATTTCTGGTATTTATAATTACCCAAATGGTTATCTTTACCACTGGTCTTTATTTCTTTATGCTGGTTTGAACCACCATCTAGTGTCCTTTCCTGTCCGTCTGAAGAACTCCTTCCAGTATTGTTTGTAGGGCAGGTCTAGTGGTGATGAACTTCTTCAGCTTTTGTTTACCTGACAATGTCTTAATCGCTTCCTAATTTTTGAAAGAAAGTCTTACCAGATATAAAATTCTTGGGTATCAGTTTTCTTTCAGCATTTTAAGTATTTCAACCCACTGCCTTCTGCCTCCATAGTTTCTGATGAGAAATCAGCACTCAATTTAATTGGGACTCCCTTGAAGTTGAGAAGCTTTCAGAATTCTCTCCTTGTCCCTTGCATTGGTAGTGTAATCAATACATGATGGGGTAAATTTTTCTTCATGTTTATCCTGTTTTGTGTTCTCTGGGCTTCTAGGATGTGAATATTTATGTCTTTTGCTAAGTTTGGGAAGTTCTCTGTCATTATTTCTTTGACTATTCCTTTTGCCCATTTCTCTCTTTCTCCTTCTGGGATTCCCATAATGTGTATATTGGTGTGCTTAATGGTATCCCAGAGGTGTCTGAGGCTATTTTCATGTTCAATAATTCTTTTTTTTCCTGTTCCTCAGCCTACTCATTTCAAATGTCTTGTCTTCAAGTTCACTGATTCTTTCTTCTGCCAGCTCCAATCTGCTCTTGAAACCTTCCTGGGTATTTTTCAGTTCAGTTATTGTGGTCTTTAACTCCTGTAGTTCTCTTTGGTTCCTTTTTAAATTTTCTATTTCTTTATTAAGACTCTCATATTGTTTTCCTGATATCCTTTAGTTCTTTCTCTGTATTTTCCTTCATCTCTTTGAGCATTTTTAGGATCATTTTTTAATGGCTTTTTCAGTATGCCCACATTTTGTCTTCTTTGTTGGTGTTTTCTGGATTTTTATTCTCTTCCTTCAGATGGAACATCATTTTCTACTTTTTTGCCTTGTAATCTTTTGTTGCATATTGTACATTTTAATATTTTAAAATGTTAACTCTGGAATTTATTCCCTGAGATGTCTGTTTCTTGATTTCATAACCAGTTGGTGATAAGACAGGGTTTTCTTGAGCTTCAGCTCTCCTATCATGAAGGTCTGTCCAAGGTGAATGGAGTGTGTAGGGTTTTCCCTGTCTTTCTGGGCCTCTGTCTTGTCCTGAGATTTTGCTTGTTAGTTGTTTTGGAGTTCCCCTCTTTACAGGATTTTAGTTGTCCCCTCTGCTTCCCAGGAGACAGACTTCCCTCTCTGGGGTGTTGGAAGCCAGTAAGCCTTTGCCCCAGACTGGCTGCCTCTATAGTTTCTTATACTCCTTTCCTTGTCTCAAGTTGCTTTTGCCTGGAGGGCAAATTCTGGGAGGAGGGGCATGCCAAAGAGGACTTTCCCAAGTGAATCTTTCCAAGATAAAACAGAGCCAGGGACCCACAGAAGGGGCACAGACCAGCAACAAAGTTCCCTGGGGAGGGTATCAGGAAAGGTGCTAAGAGATTCTCCAACAGCTCATAAAGCTGAGCTTTCCTGGCCTGCCCAGCAAATGCAGCCCTTCAACTCACTCACCCCTGCAGCCCTGAGGAAGTGCAGTGTCTTTAAGTCTCCACCACCATCGCCCCTATTTGGGGTGGGTTGAAACAATGGCTGCCTTCAGAGTCAGGCCCCCAGTGATCCAAATTCACTAATCAAAAGTTGTGATCAGTGATCAACCATGCACACCCCTGGTCTTGGGGGAGAGGATTTTTACATTCCTTTCTGTCACTAGCAAGCTAACTAGGGGTTGGACCCCTTGGTGGACTGCCACAAGTGGGTGGGATGGGTGCTGGTAGCCACCACATGGAGAGAGCAATTTACTATTTTTTACTGCAATTTATTAGTCTCTTCCTTCTGCTCTTCCCTGGATGCTGTACAGTGTTATTCTGGTCTCTAGAGTTTCAAAATAGTTGTTTCAGACAGTTCCTGCCTATTTAGTAGTTGCTTTGGGGCAAGGATTGAGTCCTGGAGCTCCTTACTCTGCTATCTTCCCACAATCTCCCCTCTATTCCTGTGATTAAATTTCAAGGGCAGATTCAGAGTCTAGAATTTGGAATTATTTTCTTCATTGAAAATTGATTGAAAAAACACCATAAGGAAATTTCATTTAATGTAGTTTGTGCTACTAAAAGCAAAACAAAACAGAAAAACAGAAACAAATGGTCAGGATACAGTTTGAAAATGTGTCATATTTCAAAGCCCAGGTTTTCACAGCCCTGCAGTACTTAACAGCCCAAGTATCTATGTCACTAATATGAGCATACTGTTGCTGGGTACCCTATAAAAATGTCACATTTCAGGTTTGCACTTTCACATTTCTGAAATCTGATGTCAACTGATAAGATCTAAAACCACTGATTTTGAGAGTATAAAGACTGTTATTATAACTTGATACTCTTTTGGGTGTAACAGAAACTCCACTTAAAGTGGTTTAAATGTTAAGAAATTTTCTTGCCTCATATAGCTTCAAGCCCAGTGATAAAACAAGTTTCTGGATTGATTGGTACACCAGTTTGCTCATGTCACCAAGGAAGCATGTTCCTTTTGTTTTTCCCCTCTGCTTTCAATGGTGTCTGCTTCATCTTCAGGTTGATTTCCCTCATGTTTGTAGGAAAACTTCCAGTATGACTTGGGATTATTCACTTGCCCATGATGAAATGGTGTGGAGTGGGAAAGACCATTAAGGAATGTTCAACGTTAAAGAATGTTGAAACAGAGTTGGGACTCTGGAGTGAGTCACCATGAGTGTGCCTGGTGAGTTTTACCATGAATGAATAGGGAGCAACACGGGAAGATGTACAGTTGTTCTCTCCAGAGCTGCACATTAGACTCACTGGGGAGATTAAAAACAAAATATTGGGAACAGATGTGGCTCAAGCACTTGAGTGCTTGCTTCCCACATGAGAGGTCCTGGGTTCGGTCCCTGGTGCCTCCTAAAAAAAAACAACAAACAAACAACAAGCAAACAGATGAAAAAAACCAACTCAGGGGAGCAGATGTGGCTCAGTGTTTAAGTGCCGGCTTCCCACATGCAATGTCCCGGTTCATTTCCTGGTCCTGGTACCTCAAAACAAACTAACTAAAAAACAAACAAAAAAACAAAACATATGCCTAAGTCCAATTCCCAGAGATTCTGATTGATTTGTTCAGGGCTGGAGGCCAGATATTGCAATTTAAAAAATGCTCCCCAGAGGAGTCTTTTGAGCAGCCAGGATTGAGAACCATTTTCTAGGAAACATAGCAGTCCAGTATTTTTAGGAAGAATAAAGCAGAGAAGTCAAACAATAGGATTAAGTTTTATTTTAATTCCTAAATAAAATAATATTGGCAGATGATATAATTAGTTATCAAACATCTCACATGTTACACACTTATATTGACATAAAGCTAGAAACAATCCATTATTATAATGAAAATAGAGCAGAAACATACAGAACATACAATTTTATGCTGATTTAAAAATCTAGAAATACATATGCCACTTTACCCTCCTCTTTTAATGAAAAGCCTATTTGTTCATCTTTGTACATTTTCTTTCCCCCAATTCTTTAATCTACTTCTTCCCCTCTAATGTGGTTGCTCTCACTTAGATCAGCAATCCCAATTTTTCATCTGTTTCACTGTGCAGTCTCCTAACTGGATTTGGTGTCTCTTTCCTCCAGTCCTTTCACAAAGTTTAGAGATGAATTGTCTTTTAATAAAGCTATTATCATATCAATCATATCACCCCTCTGCTCAAAAAATCTCCAGTTCCTTAGCTTGGACTTATAATGCCTCTACAATCTGGCCTTACAATGCCTCTACAGAATCATCCAACTCTATCTTTTTTGTCTCATCTCACACTTCTCCCATTCATTCTCTGCATGCTTTGGTCAAATTGGATTAGTCACTACATCATAAACACACTCTATTTTCCCATTTAGACCCTACTTATACTTTACCTTTTCAATAAAAACATTTTCTGATAACTCAATTGAAAGGAAAATTTTCTTCCTCAAAACTCCTTCGCACTTGAACTGAATTTTTCTTGTGGCAAACATCTTGTTCTACCTTGTGATACAGTGGTGTGTGTACATGATGTAACTCACTAGACTGACATCTTTGCATCCTCCTCTGTATTTATGTTTATTGAATGAATGAATGGACTTTCCAGTGTCTTATACATATAAACTTTAGAATAGTTCTGCATGTTCCCACTTGGAAGAGTTTCCTAAGAGCAATAAAAATGTCTCATGTCTTACTTGGCAGCTTGGTAATATTTACTATTATCTGACTAGTACTACAGCTACTATTTACTGTATGCCTGACATGTGCCAGGCATACAAACTTAATCTATAATCCCCACAATAATCATCTCTTCCTCATGTTTCAGATAAGTAAACTGGTGCTCGAGAGGGTAAGAAAATTGTTGAAGTGCCTTCATAAATTGACAGAGCTGGAGTTCCAGACTTGTTCTATCACTCCAAAGCCATACAGGACAGAGTTTGAGCTGAGAGTAGAGATGGGAGTTAGTTATCAGGTTAATTCTTTTTTTTCATTTTATCAGAACAAGGTCAGGTTCCTATCTGCTCATTTCACACATCAGTCTATTCTAACTCTGTTCCCCATTCTACTGGCAAAACTACTTATCATCCAAATGCATAGTAAAACAAAGAAAAACTCAATCCGCATGAAATACCTGGAATCCAGCACAATTCAATCCTGCAGAAACTATCAGAAACCATTAGGATTAAATAATAGGGATTGAGAGGCATCAAAATAAGAGAATACAAAGTTGTTAAAGAGAGATGACATTTCACGGGCAAAACAAAATTAATATGAAAGCTCAGCCTCTGTCTTCAGTCTCTTTCTTGTATTATACATATTCATAAGACTCAGAGATTGTGCTTACATGACCCCAAACTTTTAGTTTCAAAGTGAAAATTTCAAATTTGGTTTTGGCCAACTAGATGTGTAGCTAACATTTTCACTTCTTATCCAGAGACAACCTTACAGAAAATGATGAACATCAATTGAGTAAATACAATTCCAGTCCTGTAGGGTTAGACCTAGATGATTAAATTTAATGGGAATTTAACAACCTGGTTCTATCGCTGTTATAAAAGTAGCTGGAAGAGGCTTATTATTTAGTTCAACAGAGAAGAGGACATTCATTGTTCTTACTCAAAGGTGTCCCTGTACTATAAATCCCTACCCTAAGTCATTCTTGTGAAAATCAAGTGTGAACACCGTTGGTAATAACAGCAGGGAAGGAGCTCTTTTAAAAACAATTGAGTGAGAACTATGGGCATGATTTGACAGCATAAACAACATTTGGAGAGAGAGTTTTGGCCATCAGACTTTTATGACAGAGCAGTGCTTTAATCCTCACATAAGCTTCATCTAGTTTCCAGATCTCTGTAGAGTGAATGTCACAATTGAGATCAGGATTTAGTCTTCTGGAGTCAGAAGTGGGCTACACCAGGTGCTTTCTTTTTCTCTCAAGTGGTAATACACAACTAGACACAATGGCTACCCAGATACACAGGGATTTTGTGATGAGATGTGAATCTAAAAATAAAGCATTTCTCAGAATCTCTAAAATGCAGGAACTGCATTGTTTCCAGAATGCTCAACCTTTTATTAGTGGATATTTTTATTAGTCTCCATAACTGTTGGCTAATGAGTCCCAATTGACATATATATAAAGGATACCAAATTGGTTATAAATGTGACTTCTACTCTAAGTCAGAGAACAAACTAGGTGACCAGAAAAGTAGGCTTATGTTTGGTGCTCATCAGGTTCTTAACATTCAAAGATTTTCTGATAATATTCTGTAGGCTTTTTTAAAAAAAACAACTAATTAGCCTGGCACTATGGGTCAGTGGATAGATAATGTTACCACAAGAGGTATAATTTTAATTCCTTGTTCACCATGGAGTTATTGTTGAGCACCTTAAAGTCTCTTTATTTTTGTTTTTGGATTTATAAAATTAGATTAATATTGTGTTCTTATAGGAAGGCTGTGAAACTAAATTAGATTAATAACCAATAAATCTGGAAGGGCTCTGAGCATCATGAGTAACAAGTTATTAACTACAATTGTTCATAACTGTGCTTCGAGAACACTGGAACATAAATTAATACAACTCTTTTAGAGGGCATTTTGAAACTATCAATATTGGGGAAGGGAAAAGGTACTTTTTACTTTTCACTTTATACCAGTTTGGATTTTATTTATATGAGAAGGTTTTATATTAAAAATTTTTGATTAAATAATTTAAAATAAAGAATACTGTATCATTTTAAAAATAGGAACATTCTAAAGGGTAGCAAATCATTAATCTTTGCTTTGTTTCCTCAGAACAGTTGAAGACCAATAGTTACATAGTTTAGGTTTAATTTTTATTTTAACATATTAATGGCTTAGAGTGACATGATAACAACTTTAACATAGATTTGCATATTTTATATTCTGAGCATAAGACATAATTGCTCAAATAAAAATGCTCCTGGCCAGTTAGAAGCACTTCCAAGAAACCCTCAAATGTCCTCGCATCTGAGATTTCTTAAGTTGCATTCTAACGTTAATGGCAGGGAGAGCAACAAGAAGATCCAGAGCAAAAATCACTTCCAAATCTGCCTTAATGAGGTGATAAGTAGAATTCCTAAAGCTTCTGCTCCTGTGGGAGCTTCAAGTAATCCAGAAGAAAGACAGAAAAATAAAATAAAAAGCAATCTAAGAAAGGACCAGCTTTAGCTATATGGCAGTAGTAAAATGCTTTAAATCTCTGCTTCAGTTTTTTCCTGAGAAAATACATTAGGCTGGAAGATTCTGCTTTAACTTTGAGTTTACTGTAGGCCTAAATCATCCTTCACTAGTGAGCACTGGTTTAATTTTTCATATAAAAACTTTGTAACTTTTTCCTATTTTAAAATACGGCATTTTTTACAAGCAAACATTATCTCATCCAGTTATTTTGCATAGTAAAGTCAAATGGAAAACTAGATTCTATTAAGAATATGTGATGGATCAATTCAATAGCAGCTAAATTTATGATTATATACTTTCTTTGGTAATTCAGTTGATCAGATCTACTTTTAGTTGACAGAGAGTAGATTCCACACTCAAACCCTTCTAACATAATACAATAATAACAATTATTATTTTGCTTTAAAATATTGCAATCTTCCTCCCCCTTTCCCACTCTCCCCTATTAATAACATTTTACATGTGGACGATACATTTTTTACAGTTGATGTACAAATATTGAAGCACTGCTACTAACCATAATCAATGGTTTACATTTTGGTTTACATTTTGTACTATATATATATATATTTTAAGATTTATTTATTTACTTTATTTTTTTAAATTTATTCCCCTTCCTCCCCCAGATGATTCTCTCATCTGTCTGCTCACCTTCTCCAGGAGGCACCAGAACCTCCCACATGAGAGACGAGTGCCCAACAGCCTGAGCCACATCTGCTCCCCGCAGGATGCAGTGTCTGCTGGCTTGTGGCATCTGCTCATTGTGGCGGTGGCATCTAGCTCCTTGTGGTGGGGCCAGCGTCTGCTTGTCTTCTTTTTTTTTTTTTTTTTTTAGGAGGCACCAGGACGTGAACCCGAGACCTCTGATGTGGTAGGTTGGTGCCCAACTGGTTGAACCACATTTGCTTCCCTGCACCATGTACTTTTATAGGTTTTGACAAAATTTAAAATGACCTGTATTCGTTATACCAAGATCATGCAGAACAATTCCAATGCCCTAAAATGCCCTATGTTCCATCTATTCTATTCTTCCCTCCCCCGCCCCTTGGGACCTATAGTAACCACTAAGTTTCACTTTTTGAAGAATAAGATTCATAGTTACTTGCAATAATATTGAGGGCTTGGCATATTGGTCTGTTTTCTTTTATTAGGCACTGCCTGTGTTCTTGAGAGATTCTTGCCCCTCTATTTGAGAACATAGCAGGACTCCCCCAGATGGGAGTTTAATATTTTCTTGTTTATTGTGTGGCTCTCCACTCACTGATATAACACACTATGACAAGATGAACACTTACATAATCCACAGAAGCCTGCCCAAGTGCACTCTATCCTGCATATCCCACCACCTCTGACGCCCTACACCAGTAACCCTCCCCTGCCATATTAGCCAAAAGAACATTCTCACCATTGTAGTTTTAATCACAGACCTGCAAATCCCCAGAATTCACCTGCTCCTTCCTCTAGCCCTGCCCCCAGTTCCATGGATAGTCCAATCCAATCCTCCCCACCCTACTCCCCCCACATTCCTGCACCATAGAACCCAATTACATCAATGCACCACCATCACCCCCATCCACTGTCCAACAACTCCCTTCCACCTTATCATAGATTTTGCCTATATTGAGCATCAGCTCACCACCCTCTACTCCCTTTCTGTCTCCTGTTAACCTATCTTCTAGATTCTAGCTCTATGAGACTGCTCAATTTGCTTAAGTCATATCAGTGAGGTCTATGTGACTTTTCTGTAACTTAAAGCTTCTTTGAAGATAAAGCGGAAAAAAAGTAAGACACTGGGGGAACATATGGAAGAAATAGTCACTGTACATAAAAGACAACAGATCTTACAGTGATGAAAGATACAATGAAAATTTTTTTTCTTTTTGTATTTTATTTGGTATTTTTTATTATGATGATGATTTTGTTTTCTTATTAATTTTATTTTATTTGGTTATTTTTTGGCTTTGTTTTTGGGGAGGTTTTGGATCACAGAAGAGTCACAGCTGTGGCAGGGGAAGATCACTGGTGCAGGGTGTCCGTGATGGGGGGATGTTTGTGGAGGGTTACATCTGGGGCATGCCTCTAAGGCATATGAATATGTTCAGGTGTTCATGGGGCATTGTCTCGGTGGGTGGAGACCCACACAATAACCGAAAAATATTGAATACCCATCCCGGGGAGTCCTGCTACATTCTCTAATAGAGTGGCAAGAATCCCCTGAGTACATGGCCAGTGCCTAGTGAAGGAGGACAGATCATTACACCAGGCCCTTTATATTGATGATTGTACTCATGAACATTTGTACTCATGAACATTTTCTTGTGAAATTGAAACTTTTTAAAAAACAGTTATTTATATATTTCTCTCCCCCACCCCCCTTGTTGTTTTGTGTTTGCTGTCTGCTCTCTGTGTATTCTTTCTGTTTCTGCTTGTCTCTGCTTGTCTTCTCTTTAAGCAGCACCGGGAACCAATCCTGGGACCTTCAGGAGTGAAGAGAGGCTGCTCAATCTCTTGTGCCACCCCAGCGCCTGATTTGCTGTGTCTCTCATTGTCTCTCTTCTGTGTCTCTTTTTGTTGCATCATCTTGCTGCGCCAGCTCTCCGTGCGGGCCAGCACTCCACATGGGCCAGCTCTCTGCTCAGGCCAGCTTGCCACGCGGGCCAGCTTGCTTTTCACCAGGAGGCTCCAGGAATCGAACCCTGGACCTCCTTTATGGTAGCCAGGAGCCCAATCACTCGAGCCACAGCTGCTTCCCTTATGAAATTGAAACTTAACCTAGTACCATATGTTGCCTAAGAGTTACCTCCTGAATACCTCCTTGCTGCTCAAATGTGGTGTCTCTCTAAGCCAAACTCAGCATATAAATGCACTACCTTCCCCCCACCCCCCAGAATGGGACATGACTCTTGGGTTGAGCCTCCCTGGCACTGAGAGATTATTACCAAGTGCCAACCAACGATGCATCTGGAAAAAGACCTGGACCAAAAGGGGGAAATCTCAAATACAAATGAGTTTTTGTGACTAAGAGATTTCAAAGTGAGTCGGGAGGTCATTCCAGAGGTTACACTTATGCATGATCTCATTGACTACCACAATAAACAGTGCCTCAAACAATGGGGCTCCTGAGGGCTCTAGAAATTTCTAGACACTATAAGCACGGCAGACAATCTCAAGAATACAGCACCCTCTCAGTGGGCCTTACTTTGGAATATATTCTTCCCAATGTAACAGAGTTAGACTCATTTATAATTTCTCTACACATGGCTCTTCTGTCCCTTTTATTTGAACCTATAATTAGCATTATACTTGTTAATTATATATCCCAGAGACTTAAATCTTTGTTCTTTTCATATGCTGGTTGAGCCCTGCCTCTCAGCAGAATTGCAGCACCTACTCTCTAGTTCTTTGGACTCACCCAGGACAACGAACAAAAGGATGATGATGGACAATGCCCATCCCAAAAAACAGAGTATCTACAACTGCAAGCAAGATAGTTTCATCCATCTGCCCCATGGGATCTAAGCTCCCTCTCAATCAGAAACAGAGTGGGCATCACCATCCCCAGATCCTCATGATTGGGGAACGAACAATGGACTAACGTCAACTTATTATTATTCTCTTATATACTTACTTTTCTTGTAGCAATGGAAGAATTTATATTGTTGGAATTTGTATTATTGATATAAAGGCAGTGGCCACCAGAGGTTCTGAGGGGAGGGAGAGGGAAGAATAGGGGTAATATGGAGGCATTTTTGGGACATTAGAATTGTCCTGCATGACATTGCAATGACGGATATAGGCCATTATACATTTTGTCAAAACCTATAAAATTGTGTGGGGTAAACTGTAAACTATAGTCAATGTTTTGTAGCAATGCTTCAATACATGTTCCTCAATTATAACAAATGTCTCAAACTGATGAAAGATGTTGTTAATGTGGGAAAGTATGGGAGGGGAAGGGGGTAAGGTATATGAGAATCCCCTATATTTTTTATGTGATATTTATGTAATCTAAAGCTTTTAAAAGTAAAAAATAAAAAAAATAAAATATTGCAAACTCATTTCTGAGTCTCTTGGCACACATAATAATATATATAGACTAATATCTCATTATTTGAATACTGAAACACATTTCTAATCTTTGAAGTTGAGAAAATGTCATGATTAGATTTGTTAACAAAAGTTTTCATCAAATTCAAACAGAGAAACAAAGGATTAGACTCTCTAATGTACAAGAATGCTCATCCAGAAGAGATGAGTAAAAGTGTTAGCAATGTGTATGTCAAACAAAAGGTAGACTATTCCCTAAAAAAGTG
>JAQZBX010059769.1:0-17455 GCA_029593785.1 Cabassous unicinctus
TTTTTTTTCTTTTTTCCGATTTTTTCTTGAATGTCCCAATCCATTAATTATATTTTATTTTTATGTTTTTTTTCTGAGTTTCCTTGTATTTTATCTGTAGATTTTAAGCTTATCATAATTATTTCATTTTCCTATTAATTGTATTTGGTTATTATATGGGTTTCTTCTTCAGGGAAGGTTTAGATCACAGAAGGGTTACAATGGGGGCTGCAGAGGATCATTGCTGGGGGGTGTCTGGGATGGGGGATTCATGGGAGTAGGTTCATCTGAATATACATGAAAGATATATAAAATTGTTCAAATGATTGAGAGATGGGGCATGGTCATGGTGGGTAGAAAATCACTCAATAAGTGAGGGAATACTGAATTCCCAGCCTGGACAGCTCTGCCACATTCTCCAAGGGAGCAGCAACAGGCCCCCGAGTGCAGGGGCAGTGTCTGGCAAAAAAGGATGGCCCATTGAAGGGTTCTTGTTATTGATGACTAGCCTTATGAGTCTTTGCTCTTGTAATTGAAACTTGGCCTACTCTTATGGGGTGCCTAAGGGTTGCCATCTGAGCGCTTCCTTGTTGCTGAAATGTGGCCTCTCTCTAAGCCAAACTCAGCATATGAATGCATTACCTTCCCCCCAACGTGGGACATGACTCCCAGGGATGAGCCTTCCTGGCAATGAGTGATTACTACCAAGTGCCAACTGGAAACGTGACTGGAAAAAAACTTGAATAAAAGGGGGAAAAAGTAAAGACAAATGAGTTCATGTGGCTAAGACACTTCAAAGAAAGTCTGGAGGTCATCCCAGAGGTAACACTTACACACATTTCAGTAGGATCTCATAGAACACCAAAATGGATATCACCCCACACAGAGGGGCTCCTGAGGTCTCTGGAGACACCCAGGTCTTATATAAGGGGGGATAGCTCCAGAGATTGATGCCGTATCAGTGGCCTCTACTTTGGAATCTGTGCTCCTGAGAGTGACAGAGTTGGACTCAAATAAGTCCTCCCTGCACATGGTCCACCAGTCCCTTCTATTCAAACCTATATGTGAGGCTGGAGTTTGTAGATGTTCTTCCAGATACTGGAGCCTCTGGCCTGCCTATATGCCAGCTGTGCCTGGAATCTTGGTGGAGCTGCAACTCTTACTCTACAGCTCAATGGACTCACCAAGTCACCTGGTGAGGAGATGATGATGGACAATGGCCATCCCAGGAAATGGAGAGAGCCTGAAGCTGAAGGCAGGATAATCCTATCCACCATATCCATGCAATATAAGCCCACTCTCACTTGGATGTGGAGTGGACATCACTATTCCAGTCCCCTCAGGAGTCGGGGAAGAGCTATGGACTAGAGAGGACTTAATGGTATTCTGTTGTAGACATATTGTGATTCAAGCAATGGAAAAATTATAACAGTGAGGTGGAGCCAGTGGCCACTAGATGCTTTCAGGGTGGGGAGGGGAAGGGCAGCTGTAATACAGGGGTTTTTTCAGGACTTGGGGGTTGTCCTGAATGACATTGTGGCGATGGATATAGGCCATTTTACATCAGCATATAACATGCAGAAATGTGTGGGAGAGAGTGTGGTCTATGATGTGAACTGTGGTCTATGCTTAGTGGCAAAGCCCGAGGTTGTGTATATCCATTGCAGGTGATGTGCCACACTAATGAAAGGTGTTTATGTGGGATGTTATGGGAGGTATGGGAGGTGGGGAGCATGGGAATCCCTGTCATTTCTGTGTAACCTTTATGTAAGCTAAGCATCTTTTAAAATATATATGAAAACAACAACAACAACAACAACAAGTGTATGCTTGAATATGTGACTCTATGGAGTCTACAAATGCACTGATTTTTTTTTTGTTTGAACACCAACATGGTCGAATTGTTAAACACAAAATTAAGTTCATTAATCAATTTGTAACCATTTTTAATGCACAAACATCTATTCAACACTAGACAATTTTGTTATATATATATATGTGTTTGTACACAGATGCATATTAATTTATTTTTGAAAAATAAAGTTTGTTTCTAAAATGAGTTTTCAAGTGTCTCTTAAAATCTTATATCAGTCAGTCATCTTGTATTATATGTGCTATAACATAACATCATGTATGTTACCTCCATGTATTTTGGGATAGTTTTCTCACCTATTTATTATAGGGATAAAAATTTAGTTACACGTGCAAGCTCAGAACTGAGATATTTCTCTGATAAATCAGATAATAAAATTTATTTGATTGATGGATCTAAAATTTTAAAACAAACTATGATGTTTACTGGTTGTTCTTAAACATGCTAGCTAAAATTTTTGAAGCAAAGAATGAACTCAAGGCTTCAATATCCCCACACAAGTTCCTCATGAATGCCATGAAAGTTTCTAATTTGTGCCCTGAAAAAATTCTTATTTCTTTTAGCCACAGAGTTGAGAGTTGAAAACAAGATGAAGGATATTATCATGCAAGGAGCTGAGAATTCTATGCAAATTGAATTCTCAACCTGCAGAGTTTCTGCTATTAAAGGGAAGACATTAATTAGGAAGGAATGGGACACAGAAAATTGGAATGGGGACATGAATGCTGATCTGGATGATAGTGATGCCCTGGAACCCTTAAATTCTATTGAGTCTTTTTTGCCATATAAACCTGTAATGATCTAACTTGAGGAACCAGCAATCCAAATTTTGTCTGGCAAATCTCTCTTTTGCCAAATAAAAGTAATGGAGTCTTCTGAAGTAGTAGTCTTGCAAGACACTGCTGATTTCTTTCATGACCTACCCCATCCCACTTCAATACCAAGCCTATAATTAGATTGAAGGCCCAAGAGGTTCATAAAGGTGAGGTACAAAGTGTGACCCATGAAGAGATGCACTATGCTCCAAAAGAAATAAAAGATTTTCCAATTTTCTTTTGTACAGAAAGAAAACAGGGGAAATGTGTGGGAATAGATATTAAAGATGTGGAGTAATGGAAGAAGGAACATAATGTTGAATCAGGCTGGATTTGATATGTGATCATACCTCTGAATCATCAGGCAGGGAACAGATTTACTGTACTAAGCAGAGTGATTGATCCTGATTACCAACGGGACAGTGGACTGGTACTACACAATGGAAATAAAAAGAGTGTGCCTAGTGACAAGAGATCTCCTAGGGAATCTCTTAATACTACCATGCCCTTTCATTAAATTCAATGGAAAACTGCAGGAACCCCTATAGGTAGGACTACCAATGACCTAGACTTTTTAGGAATGAAAATTTTGGTTGCCCTAACAAAAAAAGAACCATGTCCAGCTGAGGTGTTTGCTGAGTGTTTAAAGGGAATATAAAATGGGTTGCAGAAGAAGGTAGCTATCAATACCAGCTTTGAACATGTGACCATTTATAGGAATGAAGACTATGTTTATGAATATTTCTTCTTTATTTTCTAAAAAAAAGGTTTCTATATACATACATAAAGCAATTTTCTGTTTTATTCCCTATCTTATCCCACTTATTATACAACAAGTTGTATTAACTTCATGTCATAGTACTTGAGTTACAGGCTAGCAAGGATAAGAGTGAATATCTCCCAAGGACTTGCATCCTTTTCTGGGGAAATGGTTAGTGTTTTCAGGTGCATTTAGGACAGTTTTATTATGCTAGGTGGAAGGAAGACTGTCCTGTGGTTTTTATTTGGAGGTAAATGTGGTTCAAGATGTGTACGGCTGCCACAGTGTGATGGTTACTTTCACATGTCATTTTGGCTGGGTAATTGTGAGCAATTTTTTGGCCAGTTGAGATATGGCCAAATTGTTACTGTGAGGGTATTTCATAGATGGATTTGCATTTATAATCAGTTGATTACCTGTTCAGATGATGGTGTCTACACTCTATAAAGGAGTTTGGTCTTAGCAATGGGTATCATATTTATATGCCTTCAAGTTTACTGTATTTTTCTTTAGTGATTAATTTAAGATTCAGTTTTTCATTTTTAATATGGTATTTCATAACTTTAGAGATTCCAATGATTTTCTTTATATCTTCTATTTTTCTTCTCATTGTGTTCATGTATTCTGTTATATCCTTTAGAATGTTTTTAAATGGCCATTTGAACATTTTTCCCTCCTAATTTTATCTTGTCTGCCATTGCTTGCTCTATTGATTGATTTTTCTCCTAGTATATGTCACAGTTTCCTTTTTCTCATGCTCAGTAAATTGCATTGGATGCTGGACATTGTAAATGTTAAATTTTGAATATCTGAATTTCTGTTGTCTTCTCTTATTGAATGTTGACATTTGTTTTGGAGGAAATTATTTGCAGAGCAAATTGACTTTTTCTGGGCTTGTTGATAGGTTTTGATAGGCAGATCCAGAATACTTTCATTCTAGGCATAGTTCATTCCTAATACTAAGTTGTTTCACTTCTGGTGTTTCTAATGAATGGTCTGGGTGTTCAGTGAGACCTCTCCACTCTGTCTGGTCAGTACTGAAATATTTCTTAGCAGTGTATAACTCTGAGAATTTTCCCTCTATTTAGTACTATTTCACACAGCCTTAAGGAGTTTCATTATACGTCACAGAGTAAAGGCAACCTTATATATATTTCTAGACCATATTCTGTAAATGCTCATCCTTTCTGGAACTTTTACACGAAAACTCCAGTTGCCTCAGCCTCTGCAACCTCTGATTTCAGTCTCTTTCACTGAATGAGACCAGTGGGCTATTCTATTGTTTCCTGTCCCCATGGGACATTCTTGTGTGTGCTACCAGGCTAAAAGCCAGGTCAAAAATAACACTCATCACATATATTTATTTTTCTGGTCTCACAGTTTTTTCCAATGTTTAAAAACAGTTGTTTATTATATTTTCCCTAATTGTCTTTTTTTAGAATGGGGGAGTAAATCTGGTGCCAGTTATTTTGGCATGGCCTGAACCTGTGTTCTTCCAAATGAATTTGAAGATCACATTCCAAGTTTCCATTTGAAAAATCCTGGTGAGATTTGGTTGGAACTTTATTCAATTTATAGAACAATTTGGAACAAATTAACCTATTTTTAATATAGACTTTCTATCAATGGACATGACGGATATTTTTATTTAGATATTCTTTCATGTCCTTCTAGGAAGTTTTTAAATTTTATCCCTTAAGATATAGATCATTTCTCTTACTGAATTCCCATCCTGGTGAGCTCTGCCACATTCTCTAATGGAACAGCAACAATCCTCCAAGTACAGGGAAATGACTAGTGAAGAAGGACGATCCATTGATGTGTCCTTGATATTGATGACAGTTCTTATGAGTCTTTGCTCTTGAAATTACAACTTAGCCTAGTGTTGTAGGGTGCCTAAGAGTAACCTCCTGAGAGCATCCATGTTGCTCAAATATAGCCCCTCTCTAAGCCAAACTCAGCATATAAATGCATTACCTTCCCCCAGTTTGGGACATGATTCCTGGGGATGAGCCTTCCTGGCACAGAGGGATTACTACCAAGCACTGGCTGATGATGCACCTGGAAAAAGACCTTGAATAAAAGTGGGAAAATGTAAAGACAAATGAGTTTATATGGCAAAGAGATTTCAAAGTGAGTCAGGAAGTCATCAAAGATGCAAAACTCATGCATGTCTCAGGAGGTTCTCATAGATTGCCAAAGTAGATACTACCCCAAATAGTGGGGCTCCTGAGGGCTCTGGAGACACTTAGGTCCTTTGGTCATGGCAGACAGCTCCAGAGTTTGGTGCCTTGCCAGTGGGCCATACTTTGGAGAATGTGCTCCCAAGTATGACAGAGTAGGACTCAGTTGGGACTTCTCTACACGTGCCTCTTCTGTCCCTTCGGTTCAAACCCATAGTTGGTGCTGGAGTTGGTAGGTGAACATCCAAGAGACTTGAATCTCTTGTTTGTCCATGTGCCAGCTGGGCCCTTAGCCTCAGCAGACGTGCAACACCTACTTTCCAGGTCATTGGACTCACCTGGGAAAACTAATAAGGAGATGAGGATGGACAACCACCACACAAAGGAACTGAGAGGTCTACAACTGCAAGAGAGTCCCATCCATCAGCCATATGGGATCAAAAACCCCTCTCAATTAGAGGTGGAGTGGGCATCACCATCCCAGAATCCTCAGGATTGGGGAATAAAATATGGACTAGAGTGGGCTTACTGGTATTCTTCTATAGACTCATTGTGATTCTAGCAATGGAAGAAATTATATCATGGATGTGGAGACAGTGGCCAGTGGAGGTGCTGAAGTCAGGTAGAGGGAAAAAGAAGTGTAATATGGGGACATTTTCAGGACTTGGAATTGTCCTGAATGACATTGTAATGACAGATACAGCCCATTATATATCCTACCATAACCTACAGAATTGAGTGGGAAAGAGTGTAAACTACAATGTAAACTATAATCCATGCTTAGGGGCAACGCTCCAAAATGTGTTCATCAATTGCAGTGAATGTACCACACTAATGAAAGAATATGTTAATGTAGGGGAAAGTGGAAGGTGTGGGGAGTGGGGCATATGGGAATCCCTTACATTTTATGTAACATTTTATGTAATCTAAATATCCTTTAAAAATGAATGAAAAAGAAGTATTTCATCATTTATCATATTTACTTGATTGATTTTATGATAAGCAAATATAATACATTTAAATGTATGAAAGAGTGATATTTTATTACCATTTTATAGTTGATTTAATGGATTCATATGTAAGGGGTCTTTGGGAAAAAATAGTTTGAAAACAAATGCATTTGGCTTTCTTGTTCTACTTTTTGATCTGCATGCCTTACATTCCTTCTTTACCACACTGAGGACATATCTTGGACTAGCACAGTGACTGAGTAATGCACAGTTGATCTCATGGTCTTCTTATATGCATTTTGCTTATTTCTAGTAATGCACACTTTTTTCATGAGCTTATTGGATAATTCATATATCTTCCTCTGTGAAGTGCTTATTCAAACCCATTTTTGAGTTGCTTAGGTTTTTAACCATTTTAAAAATCAATTTTGTTGATACATGTTAATAAAGCATACAATCCCTCCAAAGTGAACAGTCAATGGTATTTGGTATAATCACATAGTTGAACATTCATCACTTCAGTCATAATTAGAGAATTTTCATTATTCCAACAATAATAATAAAACAAACAAACAAACAAAAACTATACCCCTTAAAAAATCAACTCTGAATCTCCCTATGCTTCACTTGCTGTACATAACTATTATTCAGTTTCTGTCTTTCTAATTTATTTGTATATATGTTTGTATAGATGGAGACAAACAATAGGTAGTATCTTTTGTATAGTTACTTTCACTTAGTAGATTTCCTTTATTTTTACCCTAAAAAGAAGCTTATTCATACATTACTCTACAGTGCTGTCCATAGTTTGTTTTGGTTGTATTTTTGCCCATTATTAACATATTGTAACATTAATGTACATTTGTTCAGTTTCTAAGAAAAGCAGTCTTTTATATTCAATATTACCAATACTCATACTTCACGTGAGGTTTCCCTATGCTATACAGTCACCTATTATATTTTTTAGATATCCTTCTACTAATATTCATGGCCTTATAATTTCCATTTCAAGCATAGTTTTACACATATATTAGCATTGCTAGTTACAAACATTATGATGTGCTTTCACCATTTCTGCATTTCTGTTCCTTTCCAAAGATGTATGAACAGTTTACCAATTTTTTATAAATTAATCCTAAATTTTTCATTCTCTAACTTTCTATTTTCTGGTGACCTATATTCTAATTATTAACTCCATGAGTTTACACAATATATTTAGTTCATAATGGGACAAATATACAGTATTTGTCTTTTTTATATCTTGCTTGATTCACTCAAGATAATGTCCTTCATGTTGTCATATCCTTCATGACTTTATTTCTTTTTATAGCTACATAATATTCCATCATACATATACACCACAATTTCTTTATCCATTTATTGGTTGATGGGCACCTGAGTTGTTTCTATCTTTTGGGAGTGTTCAGATGTCCGTTAGTGTCATTGCTTTAAGTTCTTCTGCTATATATCTACTAATGGCATTGCTGGGTCACAAGGCAGATCTATATTCAACTTCCATAGGAACTACCAAACAGATTTCCACAGTGGCCATACCATTCCACATTCCCACCAACAGTGAATAAGCATTCCTGTCTCCCCACATCCTCTCCAATACTTGTATTTTTCCATCTTTTTAAATAGTGGCCATTCTAAAAGGTGGAACAAAATGAAAAATAGTGAGACACTGGGGACTGAAAGGGGGAAGGTGTCACGGTACAGACTGAACACAAGGTATTGCAGTGATAAAAGGCAAAATGTCAAAAAATTTTTCTTTTTTTTTCATTTTTTGAATGTTCAAATATTTTAATCTTATTTTATTATTAATTTTTTTTTAAGTTTTCATGTATTTTCTTTCTTACATTTAAACTTATCATTATTGTTTCATTTTTCTATAAATTTTATTTGGCTATTATATTGGCTTCATCATTAAAGAAACTTTAGATCACAGAAGGTTTACAACTGGTGGGAGAGGATCATTGGTAGGGGGTTACAGGGATGGGGGTGCATGGGAAGAAGTTCACCTGAACATGCATACAAGGAATATAAAATTGTTCAAATGTTCATGGGGCATGGTCACAGTGGGTGGAGAATCACTCAATAAATGAGAGAATACTGAATTCCCATCCTAGAGAGTTCTGCCTCTCCAAGGAAGCAATATCAGTCCCCCAAGTGCAGGGGCAGTGTCTGCCAAAGGAGGATGATCCACTGATGGGCCCATGTTATTGATGATTAGCCTTATGAGCCTTTGATCTTAAAATTGAAACTTAGCTTATTGTTATGGGGTGCCTAACGGTTGCCTCCTGAGAGCCTCCTTATGGCTCAAATGTGGCCTCTCTCTAAGCCAAACTCAGCATATGAATGTACTACCTTCCTCCCAGGATGGGACATGACTCCTGGGAATAAGCCTCCCTGGCAATGAGGGATTACTACCAAGTGCCAACTGGCAACATAACTGGAAAAATACCTTGAATAAAAGGGGGAAA
Organism: Cabassous unicinctus; assembly: GCA_029593785.1. NCBI lineage: Eukaryota > Metazoa > Chordata > Mammalia > Cingulata > Chlamyphoridae > Cabassous > Cabassous unicinctus. The sequence continues at coordinate 9,044 of JAQZBX010059769.1, forward strand.
CAGTAAAGACAAATGAGTTCATATGGCTAAGAGACTTCAAAGTGAGTTGGGGCATCATCCCAGAGTTAACACTTATGCACATCTCAGTAGAACCTCATAGGCTTCCAAAGTGCATATCACCCCAAATAGAGGGGCTCCTGAGGCCTCTGGAGACACCCAGGTCCTATGTCAGGGCAAGTAGCTCCAGAGTTTGGTGCTTTATCAGTGGGTCCTACTTTGGAATCTGTTCTCCTGAGAGTGACAGAGTTGGACTCAAATTTGTCTTCCCTGCACATGGTTCACATGTTCCTTCCATTCAAACCTATATGTGGTGCTGGAGTTTGTAGGTGTACATCTAGAGACTGGAGTCTCTGGGCTGTCCATGTGCCAGATGGGCCCAGAATCTCAGTGGAGCTGCAGCTTCTACTCTACAGCTCAATGGACTTACCCAGGACACCTGGTGGGGAGATGATGATGAACAACGGCCATCCCAGGGAATGGAGAGAGTCTGCAGCTGCAGACAGGATAATCCCATCCATCTTATCCAGGGGATATAAGCCCTCTCTCAATTGGAGCTGGAGTGGACATCACCAACCCAGAGTTCTCAGGATTGGTTGAAGACCTATGGACTAGAGTGGACATATTGGTATTCTGTTATAGACATATTGTGATTCAAACAATGGAAGAAATTATGACATTAATGTGGAGCCAGTGACCACTAGATGCTCTGGGGCAGGGAGAGGGAAAAGCAGTTGTAATACAGGGGCTTTTTCAGGTCTTAGGAATTATCCTGAGTGACATTGCAATGACAGATATAGGTCATTTTATATCATCATATAACATGCAGAACTGTGGGAGACAGAGTGGTCTACAATGTGAACTATGGTCCATGCTTAATGGCAAAGCCCCAGGATTTGTATAACCATGCCAGTTGATGTGCCACACTAATGAAAGATGTTTATGTGGGAGGTTGTGTGAGGTGTGGGTGGTGGAGCATATGGGAATCTCTAATTTTTGTGTAACATTTATGTAATCTAAGTATCTTTAAAAAATAATAAAATAAAAATTTATTATAATAATAATAAAAGGTGTGAAATGATAACTCACTGTAGGTTTGATTTGCATATCTCTAATCACTAGTGATTTTGAATATTTTTTCAGGTGTTTTTGCACCATTTGTATTTCTTCTTTGGACAAACGTCTTTTCATGTATTTTGCCTATTTTTTAATTGGGTCATTTGTCTTTTCATTGTTGAATTGTAGCATCTCTTTATATATCATGGATATTATGCACCTATTGGGTATGTGATTTCCAAATATTTTCTTCCATTGAGTCAGCTCAAATTTTACCCTTTTGACAAAGGCCTTTGAGATACATAAGTGTTTAATTTTGAGGAGGTCCCAATAATCTATTTTTCATTTTGTTGCTCATGCTTTGGGTGTAAGGTCCAAGAAACCACCATGTACCATAAGATCTTGAAATTGTTTCCTTATATTTTATCCTGGTAGTTTTACAGTCCTGGCTTTTGTGTTTAGGTCTTTGATTCATTTTTCTCCATTTTTTAAGGAGGTACTGGGGATTGAACCCAGGACCTTGTACATGAGAAGCAGGCACTCAACACTGAGCTTCAACTTCTCCCTCTTTGATCTATTTTGAGTTGATTTGTATATAGGGAATGAGCTAGTGGTCCTCCTTCATTCTTTTGGATATGGATACCCAGTTCTCCCAGCACAATTTGTTAAAGACACTGTTTTGTCCCAGTGAATTGGACTTGGTAGGCATATAAAAAACTGGCTCACCATTAAGGTTAGGATCTAGTTCAATTCTATTCCACTGATCAATATCTATCTTTATGCAAATACCATGCTGTTTAGATCATTGTAGCATTGTAATATGTTTCAAGATCAGGTAGTAAGATTCCTCCCACATCACTCTTCTTTTTTGGGATGTTTTTAGCTTTTTGGGTACACTTTCCCTTTGAAATAAATTTGGTAATTGCCTTTTCTATTTCTGTAAATTAGGCTGTTAGAATTTTCATTGGTATTGCATTGAATCTATGAATCAGTTTGGATAGGATAGGCATCTTCATGATATTTAGTCTTCCAATCCATGAACTTGGAATGTCTTTCCATTTGTTTAGGTCTTCCTTGATTTCTCTTTGCAGCGTTTTGTAGTTTACTGAATATAGGTTCTGGGCATCTTTGGTTAAATTAATTCCTAGGTATTTGTGTCTTTTTGTTGCTATTGTAAATGGAATTTTTTTCCTGATTTCCTCCTCATATTGCTCAATACTAGTGTGCCAAATCATCACTTATTTTTGCATGTAGATCTTGTATCTTGCCATGTTGCTTAACTCCTTATTAGATCAAGAAGCTTTGTTATAGATATTTCAAAATTTTGTAAATATAGAACCATGTCATCCACAAATAGTAAGACTTTTACTTCATCTTTCCCTATTTGGATGCCCTTTATTTTATTTTATTTTTTTGATTAATTACTCTAGCTAGAACTTCCAGTACAATGTTGAATAAGAATGGTTACATTGGACATCCTTGTCTTCTTCCCAATCTTAGAGGGAAAGCTTTCAATCTTTCCCCATTAAGTATGATGTTGGGTGTGGGATTTTCTAATATGCTCCATATCATATTGAGGAACAGTCCTTATATTTCTATCTTTTGAAATGTTTTTATCAAGACAGGATGTTGGCTTTTGTCAAATACATTTTCTGAATTGATTGAGAAGATCATATGTTTTATTTCCTTCAATTTGTTCATGTGCTGTATTATGTTAATTGAATTTCTTATGTTGAGCCACCTTTGCATACCAGTAATAAGTCTTATTTGATTATGCTGTATAATTCTTGTCATATGCCATTGGAATCATTTTGCAAGTATTTGGTTGAAAATTTTTGCATCTATGCCCATTATAGAGATTTTCCTTTCTAGTAGTATCTTCATCTGGCTTTGCATTAGGGTGATGATGGCTTCATAAAATGTGTTGGATAATTTTCCCTCCTGTTCAATTTTTTGGAAGACTTTAACTGGGATTGGTATTAATTCTTCTCAAAAAGTTTGGTAGAATTCACCTGTGAAGCCATTTGGTCCTGAACCTTCCTTTGTTGGGAGATTTTTGTTGACTGATTCAATATCTTTACAACATCATTTGTTTGTAGAGTTCTTGAATTTCATTTAGAGCCAATGCATGTTTTGTGTGTTTCTAGGAATTATTCCATTTATTTAGGTTGTTTAATTTGATGGCATACAGTTTCTCATAATACCCTTTTATGATTCTTTTTATTCCTGTGGATTCAGTCATAACATTCCCCTCTTTCATTTCTGATTTTATTTATTTGCATTTTTCAACTCGTTTTTCATTAGTCTAGCTAGTGGTTTGTAAATCTTATTGATCTTCTCAAAGAACAAACTTTTCATTCTGTTAATTTTCTTTTTTAATTTTTTTAATTTTTTAAAAAGATACTTAGATTACATAAATATTACATAGAATATATAGGAGATATCGATATACCCCACTCCCCACATCGCCCACATTTTCCCACATTAGCAACATCTTTCATTTGTGTGGTACAATCATTGTAATTGATAAACATATTTTGGAGCATTGTCACTAAGCATGGATTGTAATTTACATTGGAGTTTACACACATTCCCACTCAATTCTGTAGATTTTGGCAAGATATATAATGGCCTGCATCTGTCATTGAAATATCATTCAGGATGATTCCCAAGTCCCAAAAATGCCCCATATTACACCTGTTTTTGCCTCTTCCTACCCTCAGAACCTTCAGTGGCCACTGCCTCCACATCAATATTTCTTCCATTGCTGGAATCACAATGTCTGTAGTAGAATACTAGTAAGTCCACTTTACACTATAGTTCATTCGCCAATCTTGAGGATTCTGGGATGGTGATGCTGACTCCACCTTTAACTGAGGGGAGCTTTGATCTAATAAGGCTGATGGATGGGACTCTCTTGCTTGCAATTGTAGACACTGTCGGTTCCTTGGTATGTTTGTTGTCCATCACTTCCTCCTTGTTATTTGTCCAGGTTGTGTCCAAAGAACTGGAAAGTGGGTGTTACAACTCCATTGAGATTCAGGTCCCACTGGCCCATGGACAGCCCAAAGATTTAAGTCTCTTGAAAGTACATCTACCACCTCTAGTACTAATTATAGTTTCAAATAGAAGGACAGAAGTGTCATGTGTGGGGAAACCACAACTAAGTCCTACTCTTTCCCACTCGGGAGTATAAATTCCAAAGTAGGGCCTGCTAGCAAGGTTCCAAACTCCTGAGCTATCTACCCTGAATATAGTCTGGATGTCTCCAGAGTCCTCAGGAGCCCAGCTATTTGTGGGCAGAATCTTCTTGGCTGTCAATGAGATCACACTGAGATGTGCATGAGTGTTACCTCTGGAATGACTTCCCAACTCACTTTGAAGTCTCATCCATATAACCTCATTTGATTTACCTTTCTCCCTTTCTTTCAAGGTCTTTTTCCACTTACACTGATTGTTGGTACTTGGCAACAATTCCTTGGTGCCAGGGAGGATCATCCCCGGGAGTCATGTCCCATGGAGGAGGGGGGAAGTTATTGCATTTATAGGCTGAGTAAGGCTTAGAGAGAGGCTGCATGTAAGCAACAAGGAGGCTTCCAGTAGGTAACACTTAGGCATCCTACAACCCTAAGCTAAATTTCATTTTCAAGAACAAAGGCTCATAAGCATAGTCATCAATATCAAGGGCTCATCAATGGAACATCCTCCTTCAGTAGTCATTTCCCCTGTAATTGGGGGACTGTTGCTGTTCCATTGGAAAATGTAGCAGAGCTCCCCAGGATGGGAATTTGATATTCCTTTAGTTATTTTGTGAATCTTTACCCATTGTGACAATGCCCTATGAACATTTGAACATATTTAAATGCCTTATATATAGGCCCAGGTGAACTTCCTCCCATGTATCCTCCATCACTAACACCCCACACTAATGATCTTCCCCTGCGACAGTTATCACAGTTCTGTGATCCAAAATTTCTTCAGAGGTGAAGCCAATAACATAGCCAAGTACAATAATAAGAAAATGAAATAATAATCATAGTTTTAAACATAAGAAATAAAATACAGAATTTTTTTTTAAAAAACTAAAACTAAAATAAAATATAAAAATTGAAATATTAAGAAATAATGAAAAAATATTTAATTTTTTTGACATTTTGCCTTTCATCACTGTAAGATCTGTTGTCCTGTATGTACAGTGACATTTTCTTCCATTTCTTCTCCAAGTTTCTTACTTCATTTCGTTTTGTCTTCAAAGAAGTTTTAGATTATAATAAATCACGTACAGAATACAGGGGACTCTCATATACCTGACATCCTCCCCCTTTTCCCCCTTCTTGTATTAATACCCTTTTAATATATGGATGATATTTGTTTCAAGTGATGTAGAAATATTGAAATATAGCTACTAACCACAGCTAATAGTTTACTTTGTGGTTTACGTTTTGAACCATACACTTTTATAAGTTTTTGATGAAATTAAACATGACCTGTATCCATCATTGCAAGATCATGTAGAGCACTTCTATTGCCCCCAAAATGCCCCCTGTTCCATCTATTCTATTATTCCTATCCCCTCCCCTTGGGGCACATGGTGATCACCAGTCTTCATTCCTTGAAGGACAAGATTCATAGTTACTTGCAACAACACTGAAGGCTTGACACACTGGTCTGTCTTCCCCTATCAGGCATTACCTATGTTCTTGAGTGATTCCTGCCCCTCTGTTGGTGAACATTGCAGGCATACACAGGATGGGTGTCCAACAGTTTGCATTTATTATGTGGGCCTCCACCCCCTGATACAGCACATATGACAAAATGGTCACACGCACAGCCCATAGAAGCCTGCCCTAGATGCACCCTGTCCAGAATTCCCCCCCATTCAACACCCTAAACCAGTAACCTTCCTTGTCATATTGCCAAAAGAGCATTCCCAATATTGTAATTTCAACCATGTACCTGCCAATCCCCAGTGTTCACCTGTTTTCTTCCCCAACATTCCCCCAACTTCCATCAACCACCCCACTCTACCCCCCTGAGAAACCTGCACCTTCCTACACAGTAGTATTTTTACACCCCTATCATGTCCCTCCACTGCACAACTACACATTTACAATTTATCATAGAGTTCACCCATATGGGCATTGGCTCACAACCTTCTTTTCCCTTTCTATTTCCTATAAACCTATCTTCCAGACACTAGCTCTTTGAGTCTGCTCAATTTGCTTAATTCATATCAGTGAGGTCATGCAATATTTGTTCTTCAATGCTTGGCTTGCTTCACTCAGCATAAGGTCCTCAAGATTCATCCATGTTAACCCATGTGTAAATACTGTATTCCTTCTCTCAGCTGAGTAATATTCCATTGTATGTATATACCACATTTTGTTTATTCATCTATTGATGGGCATTTGGGTTGATTCCAACTTTTGGCAATAGTGAATAATGCTGCTGTGAACATTGGTGTGCATATATCTGTTTGTGTCCTTGTTTTCAATTCTTCTGAGTACATACCCAGAAGTGGAATTGCTGAATCATATGGCAGATCTATAATTAGTTTTCTGAGGAAACACCAAGCTCCTCTCCACAATGGCTGCACCATTCTACATTCCCACCAGCAGTGGATGACAGTTCCTGTTCCTCCGCTTTCTCTCGAAAACTTGTAGTTCTCTGTTTTTTTAATAGCTGTCAGTCTAATGGGAGAAAGATGATATCCCATTGTTGTTTTGCTTTGAATTTCCCTAATAGCTAGTGATGTTGAGCATATTTTCACGTGCCATCTCACGTGGTTTAGCCATTTGTATTTCTTCTTTGTAGAAGTGTCTATTCAAATCACTTGCCCCTTTTTTAAATGGGTTGTTTGTCTTTTTACTTTCAAGGTGTAGGATTTCTTAATATATGGTGGATATTAGGCTCCTATTAGATAAGTGGTTACCAAATATATTCTCCCATTGGGCAGCTTGCCTTTTCAGTTTCTTGACAAACTCCTTTAAGGTGAAAACGTTTTTAATTTTAAGGATGTCCCATATAACTATATTTTCTTTCATTGCTCATGCTTTGGGTGTGAAGTTCATAAAACCATTTCCTAATACAAGATCCTGTAGATGCTTCCTTACATCATCTCCCAAGGTCTTTATTGTCTTGTCTCTTATATTTAGATCTTTGATCCATCTTGTGTTAATTTTTGTATAATGTGAGAAATGGTATTTCTTTCTCATTCTTTTGGATATGGATATCCAGTTCTCCAAAGACCATATGTTGAAGAGACCATTCTCCCAGTTTAATGGCCTTGGTGGCATTGTCAAACACCAGATGACTGTTTATGTGAGGATCTATATCAGAACTCTCAATTCAGTTCCATTTGTCTGTATATCTATCCTTGTGCCAGTACCATGCAATTTTGACCACTTTAGATTTGGAGTATGTTTTAATGTCATTTAGTGTGATTCCTCCAATTTCATTTTTCTTTTTCAATATGTCTTTGGATATTTAGGGCCTCTTGCCCTTCCAGGTAAATTTCATAGTTAGTTTTTCCAATTCATTAAAAAAAAAATGCTGTGGTGATTTTTATTGGGATTGCATTCAATCTGTAGATCAGTTTTGATATGATAGATATCTTAATGATATTTAGTCTTCTTATCCATGAACAGGGAATATTCTTCCACTTTTTAAAGTCTTTTTTTATTTCCTTTTAGTGTTTTATAGTTTTCTGCATGCAAGTCATTTACATCTTTAGTCAAGTTTATTCCTAGGTATTTGATTCTTTTAGTTGCTATTATAAATGGTATTTTTTTCTTGTTTTCCTCCTCAGATTGCTCATTATTGGTGTACAGAAATGCTACTGCTTTTTGCATGTTGATCTTATAATCTGTGACCTACTGATCTCATTTATAAGATCTAGAAGCTTAGGCAACCCCTAACAGTAGGCTAAGTTTCAATTACAAGAGCAAAGACTCATAACGCTAGTCATCAATAACAAAAACACATTAGTGGACCATCTTCCTTTGCCAGACACTGCCCCTGCACTTGGGAGACTGTTGCTGCTCCCTTGGAGAATGTGGCAGAGCTCTCCAGGCTGGAATCCAGTATTCTCTCATTTATTGAGTGATTCTCCACCACTGTGACCATGCCCCACCCCTTGATCATTTGGACAATTTTGCATATCTTTTATGTATATTCAGGTGAACTTCCTCCTATGAAACCCCCATCCCAGACACTCCCCACCAAGGATCCATTCCTGCCCCCATTGTAACCCTTCTGTGATCCAAACCTTCCTTAAAGATGAAGCCCATATAATAGACAAATACAATTAATAGGAAAATGAAATAATAATGTTAAGTATAAATATAAGAGATAAAATAC
>JAQZBX010059770.1:0-17451 GCA_029593785.1 Cabassous unicinctus
CCACACCTGCTTCCTGCCGTGAGGTTGCTGCATCAGCCCACCGCACCGCTCAGGCCGGCGTGCCCTCACAAGGAGGCCTCGGGACGCGAACCCGGGCCTCCCATATGGTAAACGGGGGCTCTATCCACTGAGCCACACCCGCTTCCCTGTCATTATTTCTTTGAATATTCTTTTTGTCTCATCTCTCTCTTTCTTTCTGGAGTTCCATAATGTGTATATTGTACACTTGATGAAGTTCCAAAAGTCTCTTAGGCTGATTTTACTTTTTCTAATTCGTTTTTCTTTCTGCTTCTTAGCCTGACTCATTTCAAGTTTCTTGTATTTGAATTCACTGATTTTTCCTTTTGCTTGTTCCAGTCCACTGGGAATTTTTCATTTCAGTTTTTGTTGGTCGTCAACCCATTATTTGTGTTTGGTTCTTTTCAAAATTTCTCTCTCTACTGAGATTCTCGTATTGTCCATTCATCATTTTCCTGATATTCTGTAGTTCTTTCTCTGTTTTCTTTTCTCTCCTTGAACACACTGAGGATCATTTTTTAAAAAGATTTATTTAAAAAAAGTTTTTATCCATCTTAACAGTGCCCCACCCCGTTTTTTGCTGTTTTGTGTCCATTCATTGGGCGATTTTCTGTGTCTGTCTCCTGCCCTCTCCTCTCATCCTTCTCCTCTTGTCTTCACCGGGATTCAATCCTGGGAACCTCCGATGTGGGAGAGAGGCGTTCTGCCACCTGTGCCACCTCAGTTCCTGGTTTTGCGGCGCGTCTCGTCTTGGCTCTCCCCTGCGTCTCTCTGTGTTATGTCATCATCTTGCTGTGTGGTTCGGCAGGGTCAAACGGTGCACCCGCTCACGGGGCCTGGGGCCTCACCTGCTTGCGGGGCCTGGCAGCCCGCACGCCTTCTGTATTTTTCTTTATTTTACTGGGAGGTCCCGGGGATCGAACCCAGGTCCCTCCATGTGGGAAAGGGACGCCCAACCATTTGAGTCACTTCCGCCCCCGAGGATCATTTTTTTAAAATGTTTAGCTGGTATTGTCAAAGTTTTGTCTTCTTTGTTGATGGTTTCTGAATTTTTATCCTGTTTCTTTGCCTGGGCCATCATTTCTTGTTTGTCTATAATTTTTGGTTTCACACCATACATTTTAATATTTTAATGTGTTAAATCTGGGATATTGTCTCTGATCTTTTGGTTCCTTAGATTTGTATCCATCTAGTGATAAGACAGAGAAGCCCTTGTGTGGCAGGAATTTACTAATAAACAAACCAGTGCAAAAACCCATTTCACAGTCTTTGAAAATTGGCTGTTGACTGATGCTGCCCTTCAGAGCTCAGCCCTCCTGTCAGGAAGACCAGCAAGAGGCGAAAGTGAGGCGTGTGTCCCTCTTTCTCTTTTCTGAGCCTGCATCTTGTCCTGGGCTTGAATGTACTCATGGCCTTAGGAATTCTTCTGTTCAGGAATTCGAACTTCCACTCTCCCCAGGTGCTCTGTGTGTTTCTTAAAGCTGGCGATCCTTTGCCCCTGGGCCCTTGGACTTTGTTTCTTTCACTGCCATAGCTGTCCTCAAGCTGCTTCTGCCTGCAGAGCAAGTTCTGGGAAGGTGTGCTGGAGATGAGTTTCCTTGTTGGTATTCCAGGCTGCCACCCAGTAGGCTGGCACTGACATTTCGGCACCGTGGTAGGAGCACAGGGGTTGCTTGTTACATCTGGAACAGGGTCAGGGACCCATGAGGAGAGAGCAGACTGGCTCCACACTGCGCGGGGAAGTTTTGGTGGGGCTAGTGAGGGTGCTATGAGCTTTCCCTACTGTTACCTTCATATTAGATAAGTCGTGTAAAGAGCAATCATGTATGAAATCCAGGATTCCCATACACCACCCGACCACCAACACTTTGCATTGATATGTAACATTTGCTACAATTGATGAAAGCACATTTTAATAATTGTATTATTGAAAGTCCATGGTTTAACCTAGGGCTCCCTGTTTGTGTAGTATGGTGTAGTTCCGTGGATCTATTTTTTTTTTTAATTTTATGCTGTTCCCATATACACAATCTAACATTTTCCCTTTTAGTCATGTCCAGATATATATTTCAGGGCTGTTAATCACATCCACCAGGTTGTGCTGCCGTCACCACCATCGCCACCTAAACTTTCCATCATTCTAAATGGGAGCCTGCACATGCTAAGCCTCAACCTCCCACTTCCTAGCCCCACCATGTCCCCTGGCAGCCTATGCTTAGATGCTAACTCTGTGCATTTGCTTTTTCTGATTGTTTCAATCAGTGAGATCATGTAATATTTGTCCCTTTGTGTCTGGCTTATTTTTCTCAACATGATGTCTTCAAGGTTCATCCGTGTTGCTGCATCAGGACTCCATTCCTTTTCACGGCTGGCTAATTACCTGTTGTATATACCACATTCTATCGGTTGATGGGCACTTGGGTTGCTTCCATCTTTTGACAGTTGTGAATAATGCCACTATGAGCATTGGTGTTCAAGTATCTGCTTGAGTCCCTGGTTTCATTTCTTTTGGGTATATACCAAGTAGTTGGATTGCCGGGTCATACGGTACTTTTATACTTAGCTTTCCAAGGAACTGCCAAACTGTCTTCCACAGTGGCTGCACCATTTTACACTGCCACAGCAATGAATCAGTGCTCCTGTTTCTCCGCATCCTCTCCAATGCTCGTTATTTTTCATTTTTTTAATAACAGCCGTTTCAGTGGGTGTGAAATGGCATTTCATTATGGTTTTTGATTTGCATTTCATGTGCTTTCTGGCCATTTTTATATCTTCTTTGAACAGATGTCTATTCAAGTCTGTTGCCTATTTTTTAAAATTGGGTAGCTTGTCTTTTTGTTAAGTTGAAGGATTTTTTTATGTATTCTGGATATTAACCATTTATCAGATGTGTAGTTTCCAAATATTTTCTGTCATTTAGGTTGTCATTTTACTTTAATGGTAAAATCCTTTGAGGCTCAAAGTTTTTAATTTTGATGAGGTCCTATTTATCTTTTTTTTTCTTTTCTTTTGTTGCTTGTGCTTTGGGTATAACATCTAAGAGAGCATTGCCTAACACAAGATCCTGAAGAAGCTTCCCTATGTTTTCTTCTAGGAGTTTGATAGCTCTAGCTATTATATTTAGCTCTTTGATCCATTTTGAGCTGATGTTTGTATATGGTGTGAGGGAGGGATCCTTCTCCTTTTTTCTAATGGAGATCCAGTTTTCCCCAGCACCATTTGTTGAAGAGGCTGTTCTTTCCCAGTTGAGTGGTCTTTGTGACTATGTCAAAAATCAGTTGGCCATTGTTTTGCTTAGGAAGAAGCAGACACTCCAAATCTTATCTAAAGGAGGCTTTATTCAATCAAATGAGTTTCAAATTATATCAAATGATTATGATAATTAAACAATTACAAAAGAAGAAGAATCAATTGAGTGACATAGGAAAGAATGAAAGTAGATACAGTCACTCACCAAACCAGGGAAAAACACAATATCTGGTGTCTCACGAGGCAGGGAAGTCCCTTTCAACAGCCGGGCAGAGTCCCGATTGGAATTTCGGTCCCAGGCAGAGCATCCTCTCCTGGGTGAGACTTTAACCAGCAGCTCAGGAGCTATCCCTTTTAAGGGGATCCGAACTTCAGAACTCTAATGAATTTTGCAACTCATGAGGGATGACCTCATTGAAAGCAACCGAATCCATCCAGCGGGGGATGGCCGGCCCACTGCAGGAGAGATGCGGTGTCTGGAGGAGCCTTCTATTCTATTCATGGTACATTAAACAGGAACATGACGGTTTCAATATACATCAGCTTTTAACTTTGTATTAGTTTTACAAGGGACACAAACAGGACGTGCATACACCACGTCTGGTGACTTGTTCCTTTCAAACACTCGTTTTTAATTAATAGGTGACAGGGTTACCTACATAGTAGCATTGCAACATTCCAGAGAACACAAAGCAAGTTAATCATTATGCTGAAACAAAAGAGGCTATCGATTTAGCAACCCATGAATTCACAATTCTTATAAAAATTTTTATAGTACATCAGCCATAAATGTAAGGATTGATTTCTGAGCTCTCAATTCAATTCCATTGGATCTGTATGTCTGCCTTTGTGCCAGTACCATGCTGTTTTGATTACTGTGGCTTTGTAATAAATTTTAAGATTGGGAAGTGTGAGTCCTCCAACTTCCTTCTTTTTCAAGATGGCTTTTGCTATTTTGGTTCCCTTACCCCTACATATAAATTTGATGATTGGCTTTTCCATTTCTGCAAAGAAGATTGTTGGAATTATGATTGAGATTGCATTGAACCTATAAATTGCTTTGGATAATATTGAAATCTTTACAATATTTAGCTGCCTTTTATTTCTTTTAGCCATGTTTTGTAGTTTTCTGTGTACAAGTTCTTTTTATCCTTGGCTAGATTTATTCCTAGATATTTTATTCTTTTAGTTGCTATTGTGAATGGAATTCTTGATTTTTTTTTTCCTTCAAATTGTCCATTGCTTGTGTATATAAACACTACTGATTTTGGGTTCTTCATCTTGTACCCTGCCACTTTGCTGAATTCACTTTTTAGTTCTGGGAGCTTTGTTGTAGATTTTTCAGGATTTCCTGTATATAGGATGATATCATCAGCAAATAGGGATAGTTTTACTTATTCCTTTCCAAATTGGATGCCTTTTATTTCCTTTTCTTGCCTAATTGCTGTGGCAAGAACTTCCAGTACAATATTGATGCATAACAGTGGGTATCCTTATCTTGTTCCTGACTTTGGAGGGTAAGCTTTCAGTCTTTCACCATTAAGTAGGATGTTAGCTGTGGGCTTTTCATGCATGCTCTTTATCGTGCTGAGGAAGGTTTGTTCTATTCCTAATGTTCTAAGTATTTTTATTATGAAGGAGGTTGGTTTTTGTCAAATCCTTTTCTGTATCAATTGAGATGATCATGTGATTTTTTTTCCTTCACTTTGTTCCTGTGGTGTATTACATTAATTGCTTTTTTTATGTCAAAGTACCCTTTCATCCTAGGGGTAAGTCCTAATTGATCATGGTGTATAATTCTTTTAATATGCTGTTGGATTTGGTTAGCTTGTATTTTGTTGAGGACTTTTGCATCTATCGTCATAAGTGATATTGGACTGTAGTTTTCTTGTGGTATCTTTATCTGGTTTTGGTATGAAGGTGATGTTGGCCTCTTAGAATGAAGCATGGAGTGTTCCCTCCTTTTAAATTACATGGAAGAGTTTGAGCAGAATTGGAGCTACATCTTGTTGGAATGTTTGGTAGAATTCCCCTGTGAAGCCATCTGGTCCTGGGCTTTTCTTTGTTGAAAGGTTTTTGATTACTGATACAATTTCTTTACTAGTAATTGGTTTGTTGAGATCTTCTATTTCTTTGTGTGTTTTTTTTCCCTTTTTAAAAAGCAAATCAATTTTGTTAATACATATTAATAAAGCATACAATTAATCCAAAGTGTAAATCAATGGTATTTGGTATAATCACATATAATTCTCTTTTTCTTGATTCAGTGTAGGTAGTTTGTGTGTTTTTAATTATTTGCCCATTTTAGGTTATCTAATTTCTTGGTGTACAGTTTTCCATAGTATCCTCTTATAGTCTTTTTAAAAATTTATTTTATTTTATTTTTTATATTAGGAACCAGGGAATGAACTTGGGACCCTTGTACATGGGAGGCAGGAGCTCAACCACAGAGCTATATCCACTCCCCCTTATAGTCCTTTTTATTTCAGCAGGGTTGGTAGTAATGTCTCTGTTTTCATTTCTGATTTTTGTTATTTGTATCCTCCTTTTTTTCTTTTTTGTCAGTCTAGCTAAAGATTTGCCAATATTATAGACCTTTTCAATGAACAAACATTTGGTTTTGTTGATTCTCTCTATTGTTTTTTTTTCCTATTTCATTTCTCTCCACTCTAGTATTTGTTATTCCCTTTCTTCTGCTTGCTTTGGGTTTAGTTTGCTCTTTTTTTGTTTGTTTGGCCAGTAAAAGAATTTATTTGGAAAATGAGGGAACAAACAGAGCTTGCTAAGAAATGGGAGAGAAAGACAGAAATACACAAAAAAATATGGTGTGAGCTCCTCTAGGCAGAGAGAGCCGGGTTTAGTTTGCTCCTAATTTTCTCTTTCTTCCAGTTTTGAGGTTAGGTCTCTGATTTGAAGTCTTTCTTCTTTCTCAGTGTAAACAAATAGAGCTATAAATTTCTGCCATCGCTGCATCCCATAAGTTTTGGTATGTTGCATTTTAATTTTCATTCACCTCAAGATGTTTTCTAATTTTGCTTCTGATTTCCTCCTTAACCCATGGGTTGTTTGAGTATGTTGTTTAATTTCCACATATTTGTGAATTTTCTAGTTCGCCCTCTGTTACTGATTTTTAGCTTCATTCTCTTGTGGTTGGGAAATATGCATGGTATGATCTCAATATTTTTGAATTTATTGAGACTTGTTTTTTGACCTGACGTATGGTTTATCCTGGAGAATGATCCACGTGCACTCGTGAAGATTGTGTATTCCATTTTTGTTGGGTAAAGTGTTCTATTTATGTCTGTTAAGTCTAGTTGGTTGAGAGTATAATTCAAGTGTTTTACTTCCTTATTGATCTTCTGACTAGATGTTCTAGCCATTATTGAGAGTGATGTATTAAAGTCTCCTAGTATTAATGTAGAGCTGTCAATTTCTCCTTTCAAATCTGTCAGTATTTGCTTTATGTATTTTGGGGCTCTGCCATTAGGTGCACATATATGTCTAATTGCTACAT
The DNA here is from genome assembly GCA_029593785.1 of Cabassous unicinctus. Classification (NCBI taxonomy): domain Eukaryota; kingdom Metazoa; phylum Chordata; class Mammalia; order Cingulata; family Chlamyphoridae; genus Cabassous; species Cabassous unicinctus. Next base: position 6,782 of record JAQZBX010059770.1, read on the forward strand.
CTTCCTGTTTGAATTGTCCCCTTTATCAGTATATAGTGACCATCTTTGTCCCTTGTAACTGTTTTTGACATCTGATATTAGTATGGCCACATAAGCTCTCTTTTGGTTCCTACTTGCATGGCATATTTTTTCCATCCTTTTACCCTCAACCTACCTGCATCTTTGAATTTAAGGTGAGTCTCTTGCAGAGCATATGTTTGGGTCCATCCATTATGCCAGTCTCTGCCTATTGACTGGAGAGTTCAGTCTATTTACATTTAAAGTCACTGTTGATACTACTGGGCTTTCTTCTGCCATTTTGCTATTTAGCTTTTATAAGATTTGTATTTTTATATCTTTTTAGTCCCTCATTTCCATTAAGGCCTGCTTTTATATTTATTTGATTTTTTGTGTGTTGTACCACAAGGAACACCATCTTATTTCTATCTAGATTTATTTTCTACTTTTTTTTTGTGGTTATCATGGGTTTAAAATTTAACATCATATTTGGTTTGATATCAAGATAATTTCAATAGCATGCAATATACTTTTCCTATACCACTTTGCCCCCATCATTTTTTGTACTTGTTACCACATATCTGTGTTCACTGTATGTCCAAAAACATAGATTTATCATTTCTTTTTATGCATTTGCATTTTAGTACCTGTTGGAACTATATGTTACATATTAGAAAACACAATATAATAGTACTGCCGTGTGTAATTACCCACATGGTTACCCTTACCAGAGGTCTTTAATTCTTTGTGTCTAGTATCCTTTCCTTTCAGTCTGAAGAACTCCCTTTAGCACTGCTCACAGGGCAGGTTTAGAGGTGATGAACTCCCTCAGCTGTTGCTTATCTGAGAATGTCTCAATACCTCCCTCACTTTTGAAAGAAAGTCCCACCAGATAGGAAATTTTTGGCTGCCAGTTGATGTCTTTCAGCACTTGATAAGTATTCGCCTCCATGTTTCTGATAAGAAATCAGCACTCAATCTAATTGTGACTCCCTTGTATACAGCATGTTGTTTTCTCTTGCAGCTTTCAGAGCTCTTTCCTTGTCCTTTGTATTCGACAGTGTGATCATTATGTGATCAGGTATGTTTTTCTTCATGTTTGTCATGTTTGGTGTTCTCTGGGCTTCTTGAATATTCATATTTACTCTCTTGCTACGATTTGGAAATTCTCTGTCATTATTTCTTTGAATAGTCCGTCTTCCCCTTTCTTTCTCCTCCTTCTGGGGCTCCCATAATGTGCATATCGACATGCTTGATGATGTCCCAGAGGTGTCTTAGGTATTTTTGCTTTTAATATTTCTTTTGTCTTTCTGCTTCTCAGCCTGACTCATTTCAAGTGTCTTGTCTTCAAGTTCACTAACTCTTTCTTCTGCCAGCTCCATTCTGCTTTTGAAACTCTCCTGGGCAATTTTCATTTTGGCTATTACTGTCTAAAACTCTAGTAGTTCTGTTTAGTTCATTGTAAAAATTTTCTATCTCTTTATTAAGACTCTCATATTGCTCATTCATTGTTTTTCTGATATCCTTTAGTTCTGTCTCTGTATTTTCCTTCATTTCTTTAAGCATTTTTAAGATCGTTTTTTAAAAAGGCTTTATCTGGTATTTCCACATTCTCATCATATTCATTGGTATTTTCTGGATTTTTATCCTTGTCTTTTGGATTGGCCATCATTTCCTGTTTCTTTATCTTGTACTCTTGCATACTGTACATTTTAATATTTTAAAATGTTAACTCAGGATCTGAGGGGAGGGAGAGGGAAAAATAGGTGTAACATGGGTCATTTTGGGGACATTGGAATTATTCTGCATGACATTGCAATGATGGATACAGGCCATTATACATTTTGTCAAAATCTGTAAAATTGTGCAGTGCAAAGTGTAACCTATAAACTGCAGATCATGATTAGTAGCAATGCTTCAAAATGTGTTCATCAATTGTAAGAAATGTAGTACGTTAAAGAAAGATGTTGTTAATGGAGAAAAGTGTGGAAGGGTGACGGGGTGGGGTACATGGGAATCCCCAATATGTGTGATGTAACATTTATATAATCTAAAGCTTCTTTAAATTAAAACATTTCCATTTTTAAAAAGTTAACTCTGGGATTTATTCCCTGAGATGTCTGTTTTTTTCTATTTGTAACCAGGTGGTGATAAAGCAGATTTTCTTGAGTTTCAGCAAAAGCAGTGTACAGGGTTTTCCTGTCTTTCTGGCCCCTGTCTCGTCTTGGTCTTTGATTGTTCTTTTGGCGTCCCCTGTCTGCAGGAATTTGGTTGTCCTTTCTGGTTCCCAGGATGTCTCCTACCCGGGATCTACTTCTCCTGGGTATTTGAAGCCAGAGGCCTTTGTCCCAGACTGTTGTCCTTTATAGTGTTTTACACTCCTTTCATTGTCATGTGCTGCTTTTGCCTGGAGGGCAAATTATGAGAGGAGGGTCACCCCAGAGAGGACTTTCTCAAGACAGTCTTTCCCAGCCAGAACGGGGCTGGGGACTCACTAAGGGGGCTCCAGAGTTCCCTGGGGAGGGACTCAGGAAGGGCACAAGGAGTTTTCCAATGGCTCCCCAAAGCTGCGCTTTCCTGGCCTGTCCAGCAAATGCGGGCCTTCGGCTAACTGTCCCCCGCGGCTCTGAGGAGGCGCTGTGTCTTTAAATACCCACCACCTCTGCCCCTGGCCTGGGCGGGGTGAAGCAGTGGCTGCCCTCAGAGGCAGGCCCTCCGCTAGCCAAATTCACTTTTCAAAAACTGTATCAGTGATCACTCATGCCCACCCCTGTTCTTGGGGAAGAGAATTTTTAGGTCCCTTTTTGTCACCAGCCACTAACCAGGGTCTGGTCTCCACAGTAGCCTGCTGCAGAATGGGGGACGGGCGCTGGCAGCTGCCACACAGAGCGATCAACTGACAGTCTTCACCACAGTTTACCAGCCTCCTCCTCCCGCTCTCCCCTGAATGCTGTGCAGTGTTCTTCTGGCTTCCAGAGTTTCAGAATCATTACTTCAGACAGTTGCTTCCTGTTTTATAGCTGTTTTGGTGGAAAGACTGAGCCCCGAAGCTCCTACTCCGCCATCTTCCCACAGCTCTCCGTCATCTCTCCTACCAGTTGTTTTTTTTTTTAAAGATTTATTTATTTTATTTATTTATGCCCCCCTTGCTGCTTGTGCTGCCGTGTCCATTCGCTGCGTGTCTTCTCTGTGTCTGCTTATCTCCCCCTTGCTGTGAGGTCTTGCCGCATCAGCCCACGGTGCCGCGCGAGCCGCCTGCCCTCACAAGGAGGCACCGGGAAGCGAACCCGGGGCCTCTCATATGGTAAACGGGGGCTCTATCCATTGCGCCACACCCGCTTCCTGCCGTGAGGTTGCTGCATCAGCCCACCGCACGGCTCAGGCCGGCGTGCCCTCACAAGGAGGCCTCGGGACGCGAACCCGGGCCTCCCATATGGTAAACGGGTGCTCTATCCATTGCGCCACACCTGCTTCCTGCTGTGAGGTTGCTGCATCAGCCCACGGCGCCGCGCGGGCCGGCGTGCCCTCACAAGGAGGCGCCGGGAAGCGAACCCGGGCCTCCCATATGGTAAACGGGGGCTCCATCGACTGAGCCACACCCGCCTCCCTCTCCTACCAGTTTTAAACCGCGTGTTCTTGATTTGGCACTCACCCTGTTGCCGTAACTCCTGTAAGTGTCTTCTGGGGTTTTGAGGAAGACGATTCTGTGAGCACTGCTAGTTGCTCACAGGCTCTGCGGGGAACAGCTCGCGGGAGTCTCTTTTGCCTCTGTCCTGGTCATGTGAAGTCTTTCCCTTCCTTTAATTCCCCCGGATTCTGGGCTCCGTCCATCTCAGCCCCTCACTTGGGGGTTGCCTCAGCACTGTCATGTCCTGATTTGACTGTCAAAACTTCTGCCAGTCCCTGTCATCGTCTCTTCACCCCAGTGTACCCACACAATGACTTCTTTTCAGGAGCATCCACAAAACCAAATTTAAGGATGATTTTAAATTGAAGAGCTGAGAGCTGACACTGTCCAACATCACAGATCTCTGCTGTTCTTTGGCCTTGTAGCCAGCAGCGTTTTCTCTTTCACTCCTCCTGCCGGCTTTTCCCTTCCAAACTCCCAGATTTCACTCCTGCTCTCCTCTTTCCAGATCCAGGAATTTAATGTTTCTCTCTCCTCCATTATCAAGGACTTTAGCTTGGGCCCAGCAGCCACTCCCAAGCTTTTACAGGGTTATTAAGCCCCTGAGAGGCAGGAGGCCAGACGATACATGTGTGGGGCCTTTTCCAGGTGAGAGGTGACAGACTGGGCGTCAGTCGGCCGGCCAGCACTCACTCTGGTCTCCTCCAGGCCCCACACACCATCTGCAGCCTGTGGCGTGATGTTGGCTGCACTCCAGAGCTTGGAGTACCTTGCTCATTAAATAATAATGGAAGCAATTAACTAATTTTAGTCCTTTCCGTGTTTTGGGGGTAGAAATATTAGATTTGCTTTCCTCATGGTACCATGAGAAATGGGGTGATTTTGGAGTTTTGGCATGAGTTAGGAGAATTTAAACTCTTTACAATTTTATGTTCAAATATAATAGGATCAGCCTTTTTCCCATAGGTTTTATACATCCTGGTGTTACTTATGTGGTTTTAGCATTTTAAGTTTTATGTTACTAAAAGGAAAAATATTCATGTCTACCCATTTTTAAAAGTAATTTTTATGCTGTGTTATAAAATAAGGACATGGTTTAAAAAGTCACATCGCAAATAGCAAAACCCAGCTGTTGCTTGCTGTAGCCCTTCCCACCTGCCCAGGGGCAGCTATTTTTTCCTGGCACTTAACTACATCTCCACATTTCTAAATAAGCAGCAGATCCTGCTCCCTTGGATTCCTCAGTTTTAGACACTATCTGGTAACTGATGGAGGTGAAATTTCAGCTTTCTACATCACCTTCCTCTCTGCTTCCCCTACCCCATCCTCCCAAAGTGTGTGATGTACAAGTTTAGTTGAATTGGTGTTTACATTCCCATGCCTTTGCAAACATCACTCAGAGCCGAGATGTGCAGCGTGTTAAGGTGATTTCCACCCTTGCCTTTTGTTTTCCTGAAGTTGATACACGCCTTTTCTGTTCACCTGCTTGGTCATCTAATGCCTGCCATTGCAGAAGCTTCTCAGAACAGTTCTGTACAAGGTCAGTCCCAGCAGGTGGTCTTTCTGGTCCTGTTTTCTTCTTGAAGACCTCGTTCTCCTCTCAGGGTCTGGTGACTCTCTAGGTCTGCTGTTTCACTGTCATCCTGGAATCTCCCTTTGCTGTCATCTCTGGAAATCCCTGGGCCCATTTTGTGGATCTCAAGTTGTCCTCATTATGGCTTTGCTCCCTTGTTTTGGTGACATGCATCCTGAATTACTTTCACCCAAAAAGATGCTACAGCGGCAGAGGGCATGGTACCTTCTCGTGGGTCACCCTGGAAGGTTTCACGCTGGTTGATTCCCACACCTTGGACCCTCTAAAACAGAAGGTCCTTTTCAGAGAATAAACCCCTGAATTCTGCCAGGGTGAAGTGAGCAGGTATCTGGCTCTTTTCCAGCAGCTTCCCCCCATTCCCCTTCCTTAGTTTAGCCTCGCTTCCCCATTCAGCCCCAAATCCGATGCTCTTGCCTGCACTCTCTGAAGATTCTGGGATGTACATAGGATTGTTCTCTTTGCTCTGCTGCTGCTTTAGGATTCATCTTTTTCAATCCCCCTTTCAGTACCACTTTTCTGTCTTTTTCATGACTTCTGAAATTTGGTTGCAATCAGTATTCCGTCAATATTCATTCATCCCTCCCATCAGTCTGTGTTCCTTCTTGCCAATCTGGATTTCCCTCTGGTCATTTTCTTTTTCCTTTTCCTTTAATGCAGGTTTGATGGTAACTAGTTCTGTTAGATGGTCTGAAATGCTTTATTCACCCTCATTTTGGGAGGATTATTTTTGGTTTTAGAATTCTATATATGCATCCATCATCTTTCAGGACTTTAAAGGTGGTTTCCATCATTTCTGCCAGAAATTGACTGCCAGTCTTTTTGTGACTTCTTTGAAGGTCCTGTGTGTATATGTCCTGCAGATCTGCCTAACCCTGCAGCTGCTTTTAAGACTTCCCTTCCTCTTTTTCCCCCTCCCATTTTTTAGTAACTGTCCAGTTTGACTTTGCAGAGCTTCTTGAATAATTTGTTTAGGAAAATTTTCAGCTGTTATCTCTTCTATCCTGTGCTTTTTACTCCATTTGGCACTTGAATTATTCATGTGTTAGGCATATTCATTGTGCCCTACATCTCTCTAATACTCTTTTTAATGTTTTTTTTTTTTCTGTTTATGCTTGTTTCCATTTTTGTTTTAATTGACCCATCTTCCACTTTACTAATCTCATCTTCTACTGTGTCTAGTTTGCTCTTTAACCCATTAACTGAGTTATTAATTTCAGATATGGTATTTTTTTTTGTTCTACATCTTCTGTTTGGTTATTTTTACAGATTAAAATCGTGGTGGAATTCTTCTCATTTATCTTGCTCATCTTTTTCTCTGTTTTCTTGAACATAAAGTCAGCTGACTTCATTCCCGGGATTACCTGGTGACCATTCCCTTAATCCAGGCAGGGCCTGTGCTGAGTCACGGCTGGTTTGCAGCCCCGAGGACTGCAGGTCCCGCTCAGGTTGCGCTGGCCGCTCGGGCTTTCAGATGAGCCCCTGGTTTCACAGCGCCTCCCCCTGGGCATCGTCCTTCCACTCCACTCTTCAGTATCTTTTTGTTAAGATTTAAGTCTCCTGCCCCCACAGCCCAGAATTTGGGAACTTTCTTGAGGGAAGAGCCAGCCACGTGCTTGGCTCCCTGCCGCCTCCAGGTCCTCAGGCTCCACCTGACGCCCTGAGGTTTGGCGTCTTCTCCAGCGTGGCTTCCTGTACGTGCAACGTGGGGGTTCCCAGGCTTGTGCCCCAAAGAGGCGAATGCCCCGGGATAAAGGGATCTGAAGATGTCAGCTCGCTGCAGAGGGGATGTCTGCGCCTCTGCAGCCCCTCTGGGTTTTCTCAGTCTCAGCTGCCTTCAGAGAGGTGATTTCTGTATTTTGTCAAGCTTTTCTGATTGTCGATAGCAACACTGATGTGCTGCTGAATACTCTTCCCACCTGGAAGCAGGAGCCATGTGCCACTGTGAACTGCCTTCGTTGAGGAAACACATACAACAGAAAGCTGACGGTCGTTACCACTTTGCGTGTGTATAGCTCAGTGCATTAATCACGTTCTTCGTGCTGTGCTTCCATCACACCCATCCATGACCAAAACCTTTGCTCACCAAAATCTTCAGACACTCCGCCTGTTAGGCAGTAACTCCCATTCCCTTTCCTCCCGGCGCCCGCTAAGCTCTAATCGACTTTCCTCTCTGGGAGTTTGCTGCTTCTGCTGTGAGCTGCCTTCTCAAGGCATGAATCGAGCCTAACTGCTTCTCCCCAGCCTCCCTAGCCTAGCCACTGAGGACCTGCAGGTGACCAGGTGAGCAGGTGAGCAGGCACGGCATGCCGACACAGACTCCTAGCCGTCTGCCTGGGGCACTGTGATGAGAAGGACTCCGGGTCTCGCCTGCACTGAAGCACTTCTCTATCAGACTGTTCTCCGCAGGTCCTGGGAAGAGCTGCCACCTGTGTGCACTTCCACTCTTAAACGATTCCACTTCACAACTTCACAGACTTTGGGACAAAGCCATAAAGAAAAGAAAAGCGCATTAAGTTAAACGGCACTTTTATGCAAACAGAGAGCGGGCTGGTGAGTAGTGCGTGTCTGGTGAAAGCTTAGGTTTTTTGTAGCGTTGCTATCAATGTTGTGATAAACTGCTCGGCTCTTTCTGCGTTTTTAGCTTGTGTAGTGCATAACTGGAACTTTGCAGTAGACTCCACAATAGAATGTCTTTAAAATGTGTTTGCTGTAAATTCTGAATAAATTGTCCCAATCATGATTCTAGAATGTTCTAAATTGCTTCTATTCTTACAGTTGATAATATGCTGCATATTATCCTATTCTGAGTTTTGCTGAGCAAAACATAATTGCTTTTGTGGAATATAGCTTTATTGATGGTGTAATCAAATATTAAAAATAGAAATGCAGTGAATGCATGTGTCTTTTCACTCCTGGTCATAGCCATTCTTTTCACACTAGCGCTGTTAGAGAAAATAAAATCTTGATTTCGGGTGATTTATATGGAAAATAGATATTAATTATATTTTCAGGGTAATATACAGATACTTACATATTTTAGCCACAGGGAAGTTTCTGTTTTACTCAGATTATCGCATGTAAGCGTGGAGACTTAAAACAATCTTGCTTCAGTACGGACTTGCTCCTATGGAATAAGTTTGCAGTTTACCATTGTTGACTCTTTCAAGGATTGGTTAGGCTTCTCAGTGCTGATTTTACCATTTATTAGGTGCGTTTCCTCGAATAGGTTATTTCACATCTTGGAGACTTGATTTTTTATTTTTTTTTTCCAATAGGTAGGAAATGAGAGGTTTTTAATATAACACGTAGTAGTATACTTTTTTTTTTACTTTATTTTGTACATTTAATTGAAAATATAAACAATTAAAAACTGAAAAGTAAACACGAATGAATATATACATTTCTCAATTAACTGTAATGGATACATATAGATTTTTTTTTTAATCAAACAATATGTTACACAATATATTTGGTTCATAGTAACGCATTCATACAGTATTTGTCCTTTTGTGTCTGGCTTGCTTCGCTCAACATAATGTCCTCCAGGTTCATCCATGTTGCCATATGCTTTACGGCTTCATTTCTTCTTACAGCTGCATAATATTCCATCGTGTGAATAGACCACAGTTTGTTTATCCATTCGTCTGTTGATGGACACCTGGGTTGTTTCCAGCTTTTGGCAATGGTGAATAATGTTGCTGTGAACATCAATGTGCAGATGTCTGTTCGTGTCACTGCTCTCAGTTCTTCTGGGTATATACCCACTAGTGGTATTGCCGGGTCACGTGGCAAGTCTATATTCAACTTCTTTAGGAACTGCCAAACAGTCCTCCACAGTGGATGCACCATTCTGCATTCCCACCAAGAGTGAAGAAGTGTTCCTATCTCTCCACATCCTCTCCAACACTTGTAGTTCTCTGTCTTTTTAATAGGCCGTTCTGATAGGTGTGAAATGATATCTCAGTGTAGTTTTGATTTGCATTTCCCTAATCATGAGTGATGTTGAGCATTTCTTCATGTGTTTTTTTGCCATTTGTATTTCTTCTTTGGAGAAATGTCTATTCAAGTCTTTTGCCCATTTTTTGATTGGGTTGTCTTTTTATTGTTGAGTTGTAACATCTCTTTATATATCCTGGATATTAAACCCTTATCAGATATGTCATTTCCAAATATTTTTTCCCATTGAGTTGGCTGCCTTTTCACCCTTCTGACAAAGTCCTGTGAGGTGCAAAAGTGTTTAATTTTGAGGAGGTCCCATTTATCTATTTTTTCTTTTGTTGCACGTGCTTTGGGTGTAAGGTCCAAGAAACCACCACCTGCTACACGGTCTTGAAGATGTTTCCCTACATTTTCTTCTCGTAGTTTTATGGTCCTGGCTTTTATGTTTAGGTCTTTGATCCATTTTGAGTTGATTCTTGTATAGGGGGTGAGATGGGGGTCCTCTTTCATTCTTTTGGTTATAGATACCCAGTTCTCCCAACATCATTTGTTGAAGAGACTGTTTTTTCCTCTTAGCATGGGCTTGGTAGGTTTTTCAAAAAACAGTTGACTGTATAGGTGAGGGTTTATTTCTGGGTTCTCAATTCTATTCCACTGATCGATGTGTCTATCTTTATGCCAGTACCATGCTGTTTTGACCACTGTAGCTTTGTAATATGTTTCAAGGTCAGGCAGTGAAATTCCTCCCATATTGCTCTTCTTTTTTAGAATGTTTTTGGCTATTCGGGTGCACTTACCCTTCCAGATGAATTTGGTAATTGCCTTCTCTAATTCTGTAAAGTAAGCTGTTGGGATTTTGATTGGTATTGTATTGAATCTAAAAATCAGTTTGGGTAAGATTGACATCTTCACGATATTTATTCTTCCAATCCATGAACACGGAATGTCTTTCCATTAGTTTAAGTCTTTTTAAAATTCTTTTAGCATTGTTTTGTAGTTTTCTGCATATAGGTCCTGTACTTCTTTGGTTCAATTAACTCCTAGGTATTTGAGTCTTTTTGTTGCTATTGAAAATGGAATTTTCCCCCTGATTTCCTCCTCAGGTTGTTCAGTACTAGTGTACAAAAACATTACTGAGGGAAGCGGGCGTGGCTCAATCGATAGAGCTCCCGTTTACCATATGGGAGGCCCCGGGTTCGCTTCCCGGGGACTCCTTGTGAGGGCAGGCCGGCCCGCGCGGCGCGGTGGGCTGATGCAGCAAGACCTCACAGCAAGCGGGAGATAAGCAGACACAGAGAAAACACACAGCGAATGGACACAGCAAACACAAGCAGCAAGGGGGGGATAAATAAATAAATAAATCTTTAAAAAAAAAAAAAAATTACTGATTTTTGTGTGTTGCTATTGTATCCTGCCACTTTGCTGAACTCATTTATTAGCTCAAGTAGGTTTGTCGTGTGTCCCGGCCCGCGGGACAAGTCAACGGAGACTCCGAGCTATCCAGCGAAGGAT
>JAQZBX010059771.1:0-17451 GCA_029593785.1 Cabassous unicinctus
GCAGGTGCAGGAGCACAACGGGCACGTGTTCGTCAGCTACCAGGTGAGCATCCCGCAGTCCTGCGAGCACTGCCTCTCCTACATCTGGCTCATGGACAAGGCCCTGCTCTGCAGCGGTGAGCAGCCCCCGCCTCCGGCCCCCACCCCACGCCTGCGCCCCATGGGCCTCCCCGGCCGGCCCCGGCAGCCCCGCGGCTCCCCCGCACCGCCACCCCTCCAGGACGCCCTCCCGCCCCCGTCACGAGCCGGGCCCCCAGTCCCGCGCTTTCCGGGCAGAGCCAGCCAGGCCTGGATCTTTCTGGTCCTTTGCCCCCACCCCGGCCCATCCCTCGCAAGAACCTGCCGATTGTCCAATGTCCCGAGAGTCGGGAGCCCCGGGCCCACGCAGCCCACCAGATTCCGCCTCGAGGCTGGAAAATACTCTTCCTCTTGTACGATTCCATTTACGTGAGATGCAGATCAGTTTACAGAAATGGAATTCAGTTGTGGCTGCACAGCTGAGGCGAGAGGCTCCTTCTCAGCCTCCCCGGCCTCCCTCGCCGCGGGCCACGCGTGGGCAGCTTAAAACGGCCGGAACTCCTTGTCCCTCCATTCTGGGGGCCCGAGGCCCCGCACCAAGGCGAGGAAGGGGCCGCGCTGCCCCACAGGCTCCCCCCGCCTCTCCCAGCCACGCGGTCGGCTCTTCCCGTCCCTCCCCTTAAACGGACCCGGGGCAGGTAGGACGGAGGCCTCCCCGCTCCAGCCCGACCTCGTGTGGGTCGGGGTCGCTTCCAGCACGGTGACCCCGTTTCCAAAGAAGGCCCCGTTCCGAGGCGCCGGGGGCCAGGACGTCGGCCTCTCCTTGGCGGGGGACGCAGCTGAGCCCCGGGCAGGCGCCTCCTTTTTGGCACAGCTGAGTTCCTCGCAGAAGGGCTCACGGCCTCACGGCACCTCCGCAGTCGGGGTCGGAAGAGACGAGCCTCGCTCGGGCCGAGTCCCGGGGCCACCCCTCACCCTTGGCCCCGCCTGGGACCCCCTCACGGTCACCAGCAGCGACCACCCGCCTGCTCGGCCGCCCGGAGCCCCTGGCAGTCGGGGGAGGGCGGGGGCAGCGTGGGAACCCACGGTCCCCCCACGCCGTCTGAGCCCCCCTCCATGGCCCCCTAGTGTGTAAGATGACCTGCCACAAGAAGTGCCTACCCAAGATTCAGACCTACTGCTCCTACACTTGCGGGAGAAAGGTGAGCACCAGGCGGTACTTTCTGGAATCATGGCCCACCAGTCCAGGCCTGGGTGCCCGGGGCATTTGATGGCAGCACTCAGAGGAGAGGGTGGGCAGGCGTGGTGGACAGTGAGTGAGGGCTAGGGCAGGAGCAGGGGACCGGTGAGGAGGGGGCTGCAGCTTGGCCCCCGGCCCCATCTATCCGAGCCCCCCGAGGCGGCTGTGTGGGGCCGGGGAGGCCACCGGGGGCCAGCGGGGACCTGACCTGCCCCCCGCCCCGCAGAGTGAGCCGGGCGCCGAGCCGGGCCACTTCGGCGTGTGCGTCGACAGCCTGACCAACGACAAGGCCTCGGTGCCTGTCGTGCTGGAGAAGCTTCTGGAACACGTGGAGATGCACGGCCTGTACACCGAGGGCCTCTACCGCAAGTCAGGGGCTGCCAACCGCACGCGGGAGCTCCGTCAGGCCCTGCAGACAGGTGGGCAGGGGCAGGGGTGGCTGGGGCATGAGTAGGTGCTGGACAGGTGGCACTGGACGGTGGGCCAGGGGATATGTAGTTGCTGGACAGGTGGGCTGGGGGATATGTAGGTGCTGGGACAGGTGGTGCTGGGACAGGTGGTGCTGGGACAGGTGGGTGCTGGACAGGTGGGCCAGGGGATATGTAGATGCTGGGACAGGTGGGTGCTGGACAGGTGGACCGGGGGATACGTAGGTGCTGGGACAGGTAGGTGCTGGACAGGTGGGCCAGGGGATATGTAGATGCTGGGACAGGTGGTGCTGGGACAGGTGGGTGCTGGACAGGTGGGCCGGGGGATATGTAGGTGCTAGGACAGGTGGGCACGGAGGACGTGCAGGTGGGCACTAGGACTCGTAGATGCCGGCCACGGCCCCACCCGTGCCCACTGCACACTCACCCCCTGCCCCACGCAGACCCCGCGGCGGTCCAGCTGGAGAACTACCCCATCCACGCCATCACCGGGGTCCTGAAGCAGTGGCTGCGCGAGCTGCCCGAGCCCCTCATGACCTTCGCCCAGTACAACGACTTCCTCCGCGCCGTCGGTGAGCGTGGCCCCCGCGGGTGCCCCCTGGCGGCGGGTGGGCGGGGCGGGTGAGGGAGGCGGGACCTCCGCTCACGGCTGAGCCGGCGCCGACCCCCGCCCGCCCCGCAGAGCTGCCCGAGAAGCAGGAGCAGCTGGCCGCCATCTACACCGTCCTGGAGCACCTGCCCGAGGCGAACCACAGCTCCCTGGAGCGGCTTGTCTTCCACCTCGTCAAGCAAGTGCCCCCGCGTGCCCACCACCATCCCGCAGGGTGGGGGGTCCCCTGGGGGCCGCCTCCCACCCCCGGCAGCGGCCCCCGGGCCCTGACGGCCACCTCCGCCCCCCAGGGTGGCCCTGCTGGAGGACGTGAACCGCATGTCACCGGGCGCGCTGGCCATCGTCTTCGCGCCCTGCCTGCTGCGCTGCCCCGACAACTCGGACCCGCTCACTAGCATGAGAGACGTCCTCAAGGTCACCACGTGAGTCCCGGGCCCCCGGGCGCAGGCACACACGCGGAGAAGAACCTAGAAGAAAGTGCACGGAGCAGAGAGGCGGGGTCTGGTGTGATCCGTCGCCAGAACGTTCTCGAACTAGCGCGCGTGGCCGTCACCCTAAAACCAAGCCGCCCGGCTCCCAGGGATCAGGCCCAAGCCGACGCGGGCAGCTTCCAGCACAGGAACCCGCTCGCGCCCTCCCGGAGACCACAGCTCCGGCACAACGGCAGGGCCGCGGGGCCCTGGGGGCGGCTTCCGAGGGGCCGCGGCGTGGCTCCTTCCCTGCCGCCTTCTCGGCCTTGTCCTGGCCAAGCTGCTCCTTCTGAGGACAGTCACGCGGGACCAGGGCCGCCCCATGCCGGCTTGGCCTCCTCTTAACTGACCACATCTCCAGAGGCCTGTGTCCAAATACGGCTCCATTCCCGGGCCCAGGGGAGAGGACTCAAGCGTGTGTTCCTGGGGGGCCCCGGGGGACACGGCTCCATGCAGAGCGTGAGCTTTTCAAAGAGGCTGGGGAGCAGGTTGAGCTGTGCCCGCTTCCCGTGTACAGGGTCCTGGGTTCAACCCCCAATACCTCCTGAAACAACAAAGCGAAAAACCAACCGTCATTGGGGAGCAGATACAGCTGAGTGGCTGGGCGCCTGCTTCCCACGACGGGGTCCCGGGTTCCATCCCTGGGACCCTCTAGGCTGAGTGCCCCCAGGACTGACCCCCCCCACCGTGCCTCTGCCTTCTGCCCCTTCCCGGGGGCGACGAGCACCCTGACCGGCCGTCACCGGCTTCCCCTCCCACAAGGAGCCTGTCTCCAGGGCCGGGAGGGGTGGAGTCTCTGTGTCCCAGCCCCCGCACCACGCCTGACCACCCCGGCACCGCAGGTGTGTGGAGATGCTGGTGCAGGAGCAGATGAGAAAGTACAAGGTGAAGATGGAGGAGATCAGCCAGCTGGAGGCCGCCGAGAGCATCGCCTGCCGCCGCCTCTCGCTGCTGCGCCAGAACACGGTGAGCCGGCCCCCCCAGGGCCCCCCGGGGCAGCCATCCCGGGCCGGGGGCTCCCCCAGACCCTCGGCCCCACCCCCTCAATCAGCAGCCCCGTGGGGGAGAGGACGGGCTGGCTTCCGTGGGAAACCGAGGCGCCCCCCCCATCCACGTGGTCAGCCTGTCTCGTCTCTCCCCCAGCCGTGGCCGATCAAACTGGGGTTCTCGTCTCCCTATGAGGGGGTCCTGGTATGTACCCCTCGAGGGGCCACACGGGGCACGTCCCCGGGTGTGGCTGCATGCTGAGGTCCCCTCGGCCCCCGGGAGCACCTTCTAAACGGGAGCGCATGCTGGGGAAGGCCCCGTGCCACCCACGACTAACCACGTGGCTGCGCCGCCGCCACCCCGCGACTCCCAGACGGTCCACCGCGGAACTAACCCGCCGGAGAGCCACTCTGCCCGCCCCGGCCCCGCCCGCCGGGCCCCCCGCCTGACCCGCCGCCGCCCCGTTTCAGAACAAGAGCCCCAAGGCCGGAGCCCCGGAGGAGCTGGGGGCGCTGCCCGAGGAGGCGGCCGACGGCGACGAGGACCGCGAGAAGGAGATCCTCATCGAGCGCATCCAGTCCATCAAGGAGGAGAAGCAAGTGGCCCCCATCCTGCCCCCCGGGGTCCCTGCTGCAGGCTCGGCCCCCCGTAATTCAGCCGCTTGCCATTCGGAGCTGGTGCCTGACCGCCCGGCGTGGTCCTGGGGGAGAAGGGAGCCCCTGAAAGCCGCTCTGGGGCCCAGGGGAGAGAGCAGGGGCAGCTCAGCCTTGGGGCAGCCAGGGGTGCCTGCTGGGGGAGAGGCTGGGCACGGAGCCGCGGCCTCCAGCAGAATGGCACTTCCCGGCACCTCCCGTGGGCGGGAGCCCTGACACCAAGGCCCCTTTCCCCGCTGCCAGGGAGGACATCACGTACCGGCTGCCCGAGCTGGACCCGCGCGGCTCCGACGAGGAGAACCTGGACTCAGAGACGTCGGCCAGCTCCGAGAGCCTGCTGGAGGACCGGGCAGCCCGGGCGGCCTCAGAAGGTCAGTACTGAGGTAGCGTCCGCTTTCTTCCTTCCCGACCGGCCCCGGCAGGCCCCCGGGGCAAGGGTCCGCGTGCCCGCCGCCAAGCCGCAGTAACCCTGCCATCTGTCTCTCACAAGGGCCCCCTGCGCCCTGCCCCGGCGCGCCCGCCCCGAGCCCCCTCCCCACGGCGGCCGCCCCTCCGCGACACAGGCCGTCGTCCTTCGCGACGGTCCGAGTGAAGACCCCCCGGCGGACCCCCGTCATGCCCACGGCCAACATCAAGCTCCCGCCCGGCCTGCCCTCCCACCTGCCCTGCTGGGCACCCGGGGCCCGGGAGGCCGCTGCCCTCGTGCGGCGCCGCGAGCCGCCCGCCCGCCGCCCCGACCTGGTGCATTCCGTCTACATCGCGCCCGGGCCAGGCCTGCCCGCTCGGGGCGCCCGGGAGCCCCCGGACGAGGACGACCGGCCGCTCGGGGCCAAGCGGAGGTACTCCGACCCCCCAACCTACCGCCTGCCCCCCGCTTCAGGCCAGGCCAACGGCTGAGGGACCCCGGCCTGCAGAGCCCGCACGTCCGAGGACGGCCCTGCACCGCTGCGCGCGTGCCCGCCCGCCGGGCGCCCCGGAGCTGGACGCTGTCGCCCCGGCTCCGACAGAAGGATCCGGAAAAGCTCAGCACGCAGCGCCAGGCGTGCGCCCAACCCCGAGGACGGTCCGGCGGGGCCAGGTGGCCTCCGCCGAGCCCCCGCACCTGCCCGGCCCTGCCCGGCTCTGTAGGAGGACCGAACAGGGCAGGCGGCCCAGCAGCTCCCGCCTCCCCTTTTTTTACGTTTTTACGGTAACTATTTTCTCTGTACGTGGTTTACATAACTTTAAACTATAACAGCCTTAACGGAAGACCAAACGGTGTTTTTTTATAAATATCTGTACGTGTTAAGACCCCCGTTAACCCTGCGCAGCTCTTTCTAATCGGGACCGAGCGGTGGGCACGGCCCACGCAGCCGCCTTGCTCGGGAAGCCCAGGCCAGGCCAAGGTACGGCCGGACCCTGGGTGAAGACTTCAGACACGTCCCTCGGCCGGCGGGCAGCCCGCCCTCTGGACTTTGTACGTCTTGGGGGGGGTTCGGAGCCGTCCCTGGGGCGAGGCAGCAGAGACTCCATCCAGGTCACCGAGTTCACGGGCATCCTAGGCCTCGGGGCCACTCCCGGGAGAGGAGGGCAAGGCCTGACGTTTGGTGTCCCCAGCAGTGACCCCGTGGGGGACTCCCAGGAACTTGGACACATGGGTCCAGGGTGAGTGGGTGCCCACTCTCCATGGGAAATAAAGAAAAAGTGCCTGAGAGGTGTCGGCATGTGCTTCCTGCCCTGGGCAGCTCGACTCAGCAGAGGGGGGATGGAGCCATGAGGGAGGGGAGGCTGGGCAGCCGGTGGTGCCTCTCGCCGGAAGTTCTGCCTCTGTCGTCCCGCAAACGCCGCTGCTGGCTGAACTTGGCAGGACAGAGACGCTTATTTATTGATCAAAAGGCAGGGGGGCCTCAGTCTGTGCAGACGGGGGTCCCGGAAGGGCAGGAGGCCCCTGCATCGGGCCTGCCCATGCAGGAGGAGCTTCCTGATGCCAGGCATTCTGGAGGGATCACAGGCACAGCGTGGGGGGCTCGTCCAAGGCCACCTAGCCGGCTGGGGGCGAGGCAGGGTTCAGACCTACCCTGGCTGCTGTCGAGCCTCTATCTCCCAGGGACGGTGAGGGCTTGCTCTGGGTGCCCCCCACGGGTTCCGCGTTAGGGGTGATCAGTGCCACCAGTGCCCCCCGCCCCCAGGGCTAACTGGGGTCCCCGAGAGGCAGCACCATCACACTGCTCACTTCCCAGGGGAGATGGGCGCCCCGTGCTGCAGTCTGTTTAGGAAGCAGCCACAGAGCGGGCCCCTCCAGCGTTGGCCAACTGTAACGGATGCCCTTCACTCACTAAATCATTTAAGTCGGAAAATGTGACAAGTGAACTAACTCCGCCATGCTTTGGTATTAATGCAATCTGAATGCATTAGTGAGGGAGAAAAATCGCTCCGTCTCAAACTACATTTTTAGTAATACACTGCCTGGGCAGCGCCCCTTCTGAGAAAGCAGGGAAGGCTGCCTGGAGGCGGAGGAGCTCGGCGCGGTAAGACGCAGACGGGAATGGGCGTGGGGGAATGGAAAGGGCAGAGCACGCGTAGCACGCGGGGGCTGACACCAGAGGACACATTTCTTCCGGAAGGGTTACGACGCTGGCGTTCCGGAACAAACAATGTTGCCCTCAGTAAATATGGAAGGAAATGACGCCTCTGCTTGAAACAAAGGTCACTTCCGCCCCAAACAAAGCTGGGTCAGCGGAGGAGGGGCGGGGCACTTCCGCCCAGAACGAGGCTAAGGGAAGGCACTTCCGCCCTCCCTTACGATGGCCCCACCGGAAGAGGCGGGGTTTCGCCCGGCGACTATGGCGGCGTCGAGGCTGGAGCTGAATCTGGTGAGGCTTCTGTGTCGCTGCGAGGCGATGGCGGCGGAGAAACGGGACCCCGACGAGTGGCGTCTGGAAAAGGTGAGAGGGCCGACGCTGCCGCTTGGACCCTAGGTCCCGGAGGCCGGTTCCCAGGCCTGGCGGCCGCCTCGCCCGCCTTCCGCGCCCCAACAGCGACCCTGGCCGCGCCCCTTCCGGTAGGCTCCTCCACGTCCGCCTGCAACTCCGGCCCCGCCCCTGGGTTCCGCCCCTCCGGTTGGCCCCGCCTTCTGGGCATTTGGCTCCTCCTTCGGCCCACCGTGGCCCCGCCCCTAGCCCTCGCGGGACCTGGCTGACACCCCCCTTTCCCTCTCTAGTACGTGGGCGCCCTGGAGGACATGCTGCAGGCTTTGAAGGCCCAGGCATGGTGAGTGCTGTGCAGCCTCAGGGGTTCCAAACCCCGGGGGCGGTCCAGGGGGGCTGGATGGGGCTGTCACCTGAGTTGGGGACAGTGGCAGGTTTCCGTCTTCCTCTCTGCACCTTCCAGCAAACCGGCCTCCGAGGTGATCAACGAATATTCCCGCAAGGTGGACTTCCTCAAGGGGATGCTGCAGGCAGAGAAGCTGGTGAGCAGAGCTGTTCTCTGCCTCCTTGCCCCCCCGTCACGCTCACCTGGGTCCCCAGGACCCGCCCCTCCGGTGACCCGTCTTCCCGCATTTGTGTAGACCTCGTCCTCCGAGAAGGCACTCGCCAACCAGTTTCTGGCTCCCGGCCGTGTGCCCACCACCTCCCGGGAGCGGGTGCCCGCCACAAAGACGGTGCATCTGCAGTCCCGGGCCCGGTACACCAGTGAGATGCGGAGTGAGCTGCTAGGCACGGTAGGACTTCCTCCCTGGTCCTTGGTAGCCCCTCGTGCAGGAGCCGGGGACCCTAGGGGCCTCCCAGCCTCAGGCCTGAGGCATTGGAAGTTTCCCATCAGATGGGTGTTGTGGTTGGGACTCTGCTACATGAATAGGAGTTGGGTACAAGGGAAAAACAGTGCATGTCCAGTTATGCCCCACAGTTGGCCAGAGCATGGTTTGGCTTCTGGCTTGCCACTTCCCGCAAGATGGGCAAGTTCCTTCATCTCTCAAATGGGACAGGTGCCTCTCTGAGCCTTTTATGTGGATCAGCTCAACCCTACAAAATAGCTGAGGTCATGAGGCTCACCCAGCCCCAACTGAGGCTGGGGAGGTTCTGAGAGCAGAAAGGACGGGTTTGGGGGCAGCAGGGTGAGTGGCTTGAATGCCCCTTTCTTCTCCCCACAGGACTCTGCTGAGGGTGAGTCACCTTGAATAGAACAGAACTGGAGGCCCGGCTGCCTGGGACAAGACCCGTGTCCCTGCTGTCCCACATCCCTTGTGCCTAGCCTGGTTCCACAAACTTCCCCAGCCCAGGGAGGGTGTCCCTGGGGGCATCACCAAGTTATGCCTGGAGTGGGGGCTGGGACAGAGGAGGTGGCCCCTGGTGGAAACAGAGCTAGGGTCTCCCCGAGGGGTCAGGGCAAGGCCAGAAGCCAGGATGTGGGGGCTGGAGAAGGACTCTTAGAAGAGGGGGCATTTGAGTTAGAGTTTTGAGGCATGATTAGGAGCTCACCAGGCAGCAGGCAAGATGGGGAACAGCACACAGGCCACGCAGCACACCAAAGGTACAGAGGCTTGAAAGCACAAGCCAATCCTCTTCCTTCTTCTCGCACGGCCTGTTCTGCTTCCAGAACCCAAGCTGGACATGCGGAAGCGAACGTGAGTATCTTGAGCCTGTGGGCGGTGGGGGACTTGGGAGGACTGAACAAACCATGGGTCACTGAGGCGCCAGGAGGGTCTAAACCACAGAACCCATTTCTGGGAATGCTCTTGCCAAAAGCCAAAGCAAAGAAGAAGGGGAAACTGAGGCTCCAAGCAGGCGGAACATGTTGGTTTCTTCTACTCCCCCATGCCACCTCTCACGCCCACCCATCCACCCATGTGTGGGGTCAGCGGGGTGGCGGGGCCCAGGCCAGCAGATGAGAAGCAGTCGGCAGCTGAGCTAGACCTCGTCCTCCAGCGGCACCAGAATGTTCAGGAAAAACTGGTGGAGGAGATGCTGGGCCTGGCCCGGAGCCTCAAGACCAACACACTGGCTGCACAGAGCGTCATCAAGAAAGACAATCAGGTGCGAGGACCTTCCCGCCCCTACCCTGGGGCATCAGAGAAGGCTTTCCAGTAGAGGGACATTGTGGCTGGGGTTTTGCTGGATGAATAGGAGTTTGGTAAAAGGCAAAAATTACATCCTAGGCAGAAGGCACAGCACTGGCAAGGGCCAAGAGGTGCAGGCCTGGTCTGGGGCGGCAGACTGATGCCAGACACAGCCCTAATCCTGTTGACACCCTCCCTGCTCCACCTGCAGACCCTGACCCACTCGCTCAAGATGGCCGACCAGAACCTGGAGAAGCTGAAAACAGAGTCAGAGCGGCTAGAGCAGCACACACAGAAGTCGGTCAACTGGCTGCTCTGGGCCATGCTCATCATCGTCTGCTTCATCTTCATCAGCATGATCCTCTTCATCCGTATCATGCCCAAACTCAAATAAAGGTCTGCGCCCGCCCTGGGCTCCTGTGTGGTGGACAGCGAAATGGGACCCTTTGGAGGAGGTCCCTGAACACCACCAAATGTACGTGAGCAGGGAGAGGGAGAGGGTTGGGCTGGGGGTGGGCAGCGGCTCAGCAAACACCCCCCGCCAGGCCCTCTTGGTGTCACCCTGTACTGGATAAGGCTGGGTCCCCAAGAGGCCACCAGGAGCCATCAGCCCTGCGGGATCCAGCCTGGGGGACCTAGGGAGGGGCAAGGGGCAGGGCCATGCCTGGAGGTCTCCCTGGAGGAGAGGGCGTGGGTGCTGGGCCTTCCTTGGAACTGAAGGTGGTAATTCAGGAAAAGGGTGAAGCTTTCCAGACAGCACATATCTCGTATAACAAACATTCAAATCTCACATGCAACAAACATGGGTTGTGGCATTGTGGGGGCAGGGCTCAGCAGAAAGCCCACCCCCTCCCCTGGTCATGGTCTGATCATTTCAGAGAACCAGGCGGGGGGACCCTGTAAGCTGATCGGGGAGTGGAGGCCCTGGGGGAAGGGTGGGCACCTGAGGGGGCTTGACGGAGGGTGGACACGCGTCAGGTCCAGGGGTTGCCTCTCCTGGACCTGCAGGAGTGCGGGTGGGCAATACAGGACATGAGGTGCTTACACAGAACCCCCATCAGCACGGGGGCAAAGCCCCCAGGTACAGCCTTCATAAAAAGCATAAGGAAGGAGGCTCGCACCCGAGACGAGGGGACGCTTCCGCTTTAGGTGGGATGGGAAGCAGATGTGGCTCAAGCGATTGGGCTCCCGCCTACCACATGGGAAGTCCCAGGTTCATCTCCTGCGGCCTCCTGGTGAAGGCGAGCTGGCCCGCGCGGAGAGCTGGAGCGACAAAAAGAGACAAAGAGGAGAGACAATGAGAGATACAACAAACCAGGGAGCTGAGGTGGCTCAAGTGATTGAGTGAGGTCCCAGGATCGGTTCCCGGTGCCTCCGAAAGAGAAGACGAGAAGAGAAGGCAAGCAGACACAGAGAGCACACAGCAGATGGACAGAGAGCAAGACAGTGAGTGCAAAAACAAGGGGGGCGGGGCGGATATAGATAAATAAAAATGAATCTTTAAAAAAAAAACGTTAGGTGGGAAATGTGGTCATGGAATTTGCCACGTCAATGCGTCAGAGCACAAAATCATAGGCGCTGAAAGTGGCACTTTTTATGGCCGAGCCCATTACTCAGTCTCATAGTTAAAAAAGGAACCAATGGGGGCGCGGATTTGGCTTAAGCGACTGAGCGCCTGCTTCCCAGGTCCTGGGTTCGGTTTCCAGTGCCTCCTAGAAAAACCAAAAACAAACAACAAACAAATGGAAAAACCAACTCAGAGGAGCCGATGTGGCTCAGTGGTTGAGCACCAGCTTCCCACATACAAGATCTGGGGTTCAATCTCAGGTCCCCGGTATCTTTAAAAAAAAAAAAAAAAGGACCAAGGGGTATTTTCCTAACTTCACTGAAAAACCTCAAACCAAAGCAGCATTGCCTTTAACAGGCAAATACTGGGAGATCCTCCCACAGCTCCCCTTCTTCTCCCCCATGATTCAGCATGTTTCTACAGGGACCAGAAAATTCAGACAAGGAGAAATGAGATTTTAAAATGAGAAAAAAGAAAAGAGGCAAAATTATTTGCACTGTGTAGGTGAAAGATCCAAGCAAATTGACTTAAAAAGTTTTTTCAACCAGAGAATTCAGTAAACTAGAAAGGGACATATTGGATATTTAAAAAATCGATTTCCTAAAAAAAACCCTGCAAAATATCTTGGGAGAGCCCATTTTCAATACCACCAAAAAACATATTATTAACTTGGTCAACTAATTTATTTGATACATGAAGCACTCCTAAAAAGCAAAAAGAAACATTGAAAGATTTGCAAAGGACATGAACAGAAAAAGAAGAAATGGTTTTTTTCAACAAAAATATATTTTTATTAACATATTTTATCTTCTTAAACACTCTATATTCAACATCTACCTAAATTACCTCCGCAGTCTCCCAGATCTTACTGTCCTTAAAATAGCCTGTTAAATGTTTTTTTAACTCATCAGATTAGCCAAGATCTAAAACGTTGAAGACACTTCAGGTAACCTTTGAGGCCACCCGGTGCTGGCAAGGCTGGAAAACCGGGGTTTTTCTCTCACTGCCGCTGGGGGCTCAGGTGCAGCCCCTTTGCAGGCGTGCACGCGCGTCAAAAGCACTCCTTTTTCAGACAAATAAACAGGATCGGAAAGGGTGAGCCCCTGTCCCCGACACGCACAGCTTCAGGTCAACACCTGCGGCTCAGGTGTGTGGGGTGGAGGCCCCGCCCTCCCCGCGCCAGGCCCCGCCCTCCCCGCGCCAGGCCCCGCCCCCGCCCTGCCTTGCGACCCCGACAGCCGGGTCCAGCCTCCAGTTAATGCACAACCGGGACCCGACGCGTCTCTCCCGGGAGCGGCCCCAGGCTCGGAGCCGCGGACGCTGGGACAGGTGACCCCGCTCGGAGCTGCCCGTGCGACCCGCAGCCGGGGCGGGGGTGCCAGGGCGGCTTCTCGGGGGTGGTGACCCGGGACTCTGCGCGCCGCTGCGGGCGAAGCTCCGGCAGCGCAGAGGTTAACCCAAGCCCCGCCCAGCCTGCGCGGTGACGTCAGGGGCATCCTTGCAGAGCGCCTTTCCGGGGCACGCAGGCGGGGGCGGGGCGGGGGCGCGCTGTGGGCCAATCGCGTGCGTCTATGCAAATAGCCGCCGGGCCTGGGCGGGCGCCTACGCGCGGAGGGCCGGGCGCTCCCCGGCCGCCGCCCCACGCGTGCTCCTTCCCTCCCGCCCGCAGGCCGCCCGCCGCCCGCCCCCGCCACGCGCGGGCCACGCCGCCCCCCGCAGGACCCGCCCGCCGGCCCGGGGACCCCGCGGCGGCGCCGCCCCCCCGAGGTCGATGCCCACCCGGGGGCCCCCCAGATTCTGCGGCTCCCGGGGGGCCCCCCAGCCCCGCCCACCTGGCCCCGGGCCCCCGGTGAGTGGGGACGGGGAGGGGTGTCCCCTGGCCCTGGGCTGCGCAGAGTCCAGGCCCCTCGTGAACCCTGCGGGGTCTGCCGCGACAGGCGCCCCGAGGCCTCGAAAGCAGCTCCCCGCGCCCCCAGCGCCAGCCCCAGCCCCGGCCCGGAGCCCACAGGTCGAGACCCAAGAAGATTGTGTTTGCGGATGAGCTGCCCGCCCAGGCTCTCCCGGGAACCGGGAAGCCTACTGGAGCCGTCCCTGGGGGGCATATACCCAGCCCACACCCGGTGCCAGACTATGAGCTGTGAGTGCCCCCAGGTGGTTCCTGATGCCTGGGAACAGGGAGGGGGTACTGTGGCTGGGGCTTTGACAGGTGAATAGGAGTTTACCAGCTAGTAGTAAAAGACGGAAAAGGACATTTCAGGCAGGGAGACTGAATGGGAGAAAAACCAAGTTACATAGATGGGGGGAAGGGGGGTGGGTCTTCACACTCACGCGCTGATCCCTCCAGCAGTAAGTATCCACCAGTGAGCAGTGAGAGGGAGCGGAGCCGTTATGTGGCCGTGTTCCAGGACCAGTACTCGGAGTTCTTGGAGCTCCAGCAGGAGGTGGGCGCCGCCCGGGCAAAGCTCGGGCAGCTCGAGGCCCTGCTGAGCTCACTGCCCCCACCCCGAAGCCAGGTCAGTGCTAGCAAATCCCTCCAGGCTGGGAGGGCACCGCGGCACAGGGGCCAGGGCCGGCCTCAAGGCCTTCCTGTGGCACGTCACTGTCTCTCTGCGCCTCAGCTTCCCCATGCCTCTCTGGGTCCCACACCCCGAGCCTCCTTCTCCCACCACAGAAGGAAGCCCTCGTCGCTGCCCGTGTCTGGAGGGACTTTGAGAAGAAGCAGATGGTGAGTTGTGGCTCCTGCATCCCCTGAGCTTCCCCTGCACCCCAACACTCCCATGGGCCCGAGACCCTGGTGCCCCTTTTCGAGGAGACAAAACTCCAGAAAAGGCAAAGGCCAGGGCAGCTTGACGGCTGCGGGCTAGCCTGCTGCAAGGACTTCCCTGGCTCTTGTCCGGCCCAGGACCCCGGCTTCTTGGACAAGCAGGCTCGCTGCCACTACCTGAAGGGTAAACTGAGGCACCTCAAGAGGCAGATCCAGAAATTCGACGACCAAGGGGACAGCGAGGGCTCCGTGTACTTCTGAGGGACGTGCCAGGGTGAGGGGTCAGCCCTGTCCTGCCTCCCCCCAGCCCCTACGGTTTCCCAGCTCTGGTCTTTGCTCTTCTGATTCCCTCTGCCGGGATTGGCTTCTGCAGACTGCAGGTGCCTCATCCTTGGTGCCTCAGCGCTGATGGCCCTTCCTCCAGGAAGCCTTCCAGGACCTCCTCTGGGATCCCCAGTCTTGACCCCGTGGGGACCCCGGAACTCAGCCCATCTCCCGGAAGCAGGTTCTGTTCCTGTTACACTGGAATAAACATCTGGTAGGCACCTACTGGGTGTGGCTGCTAACCTCTCTTAACTTTGTATGTCACCCAAGAGAAGGTTCTCTCCCTTTTTCAGAGGGAAGATATTGAAGTAGCAAAGGAAGGGACTTGTCTGGAGTCTCCAGGGCCAGGTTTGAATCTTCATCTGCTCAGCAGGGCTTCCTTCTCCTCCAAGAGCCGGAAGGGGCCTCTGGGATTGGGAGTTGGGGGGAAGGAGCCCAGTTTCTAATAATAGAGGCAGGAGTGGCAGAGGACACTAGTCATGCTTGGGAAGTATCTTGAAGTCCTGGGGATGTGACGCTTGGGGCCGCCTGAGCAGGGAGCAACCAGGGAGGCTGGAGATGGCTTTCTGCAGGAGGGGCCATTTGAGTGGGGTTTTGTAGGAGAAGTAGGAGTTCGGCAGTCAGAGTTCAAAGTCTGGTCTGGGGACAAGATGGCAGGACAGACCCCGTGGTCTCACTCAGTTCTCCGATGCCTCGATTTGTCAATCTGAGAAATGGGGCTTTGCTGTCCAGCCCAACGGACTGGACCTTCTACCCCCACCCCAAGTAACCACAGGACGTCTCCAAAGCCTTTGACCTGGGCCCAGTGTCCTCCCCATCCCAGCCCTACTTCAGTCCCCTTTTGGGGTCAGTGCATGCCCACGAGACCCCCAGGCTTCCTCCGAGATGGATGTGGGGGCAGCTGGGGGCACAATGGGAGCTTTTTGGAGCACTGGAGCAGGCTTCAGGTGACACAAGCCAGAGCTCTTCCTTGATGGAGGGCTTGTCTGCCTGGCAGGGACTCGGTGGGGGCCCATTCTACCCACCCCCAAGAGCCACAGCCCTGGCCAGAGCAGGGCCACACACTTCTCAGACGGGTGGCAGGGTCCCTGGTTGCCTGCACCCGCCCATGTCCCACCTCGACTTACAGCAGCCTCGTCCTCCAAACGCCACTCAGAAGTGGTCAGGGGTTTCCCAGTTACTGGCTCAGGCACAAAAGGGGAAGTGGAAGCTTGGGGAACGTAAATACTCCGGGCTTCAGGTCTGGCTTGATGCAGGGGCTCCAAAAGCATCGCTGGAATTGGCCTATCTCTCCGGGCTCTGCCTTGCTGTCTTGTTATCCTGCCGGTTCCACATCCTGCCATCAAAGCTCAGGGGTCAGTTCTGGGGTCCTGTGCTGTCCCTGAACCAGTCACTGTGGCTAGGGGAACGGAGGGGTCTGATTGCCTGGCCTGAGGCCTTAGAACACATGGACTGAGAGTTGGGGAGCCCAGAAACCAGTTTCCCACAGAAAACAGGAAGGTATTTTGTCTAGGGCTGGTGTGAACCCAATTCAAACCTCAGCCCCCCATCCCTCAGTTTCCCCGCCTGCTGTTTGCCAAAGGAGTCTGTGGCTGTTCCAGGCAGCGGGAGGCAGCTCCCATGGCGGGGGACCCTCCCCCCAAGAAAAGGCGGCCGGGGAGGCTGCGCAGGTGGAAGTGTCTTTATTACTCGCCTCGCTCGTCACGTAGTGTCCGGGGTGGGTTCCTCGTCCGGGCAACCCGCCGATGGGCACGGCCGCCCACCCCTCGGGTCCAGCCAAGCCTGTCCGTCCCGCCAGGAAAGCCCGGTCGCCGGGCCACGAGCGCACGCTGGCGGTGGGGGGGGAGGCGCCGAGGCTGTCCCGGGGGTTTGGACTCTCAGCCCCCCAAGGTGAGGGGCCAGAGCCCCAATCCTCAGTCTTTTTGGTTTCATGATCATTGCAAAAAACAGAAAAGACAGACGTTTCACAGTCTTTTAAAAAAGAGCAGTCTGTGAGGGAGAGCGGCCCAGGGACAGCGTCACTGGCCAGAGCCGTACGGCCAGCTGAAGGTACTTCCTGACAGCAGCATGTCGCGGATGAGCGTCTCGATGGGGGTCTTGCCGACCAGGCGCATGAAGAACAGCTGGGAGATGAGCGAGGCCGGCACGGCGCGCAGGGCGGGCAGCCGCAGCAGCAGGCGCCCAAAGCGCTGGGGCTGGGACGGGTACTGGGCCCGCACGTACTCGGCCAGTGCCACCTGCACCTTCTCCTGCAGGCTCTCCACGTGGGCCGGGTCCGAGAGCCCGCAGGCATCTGGGGGGGGGCGAGCGCAAGGTTAGGCGGGGAGGGGGGCGACTTGGGGCCCCCCGGGGCGGGAGACGGGTCCCTGGGGCACAAATGGGGGCATCCGAGGCACGGTTGACCCTAAAGAGGTAATGAGGTGGCCTCACGCTGAGGACAGTGATACGGGGAGGCAGGCAGTGATGGCTCGAGGGTACAGGGGCCCCCAAAGGAGGCCTCTGGCAGGGATGCAAGCTCTAAGGGGAAAGGGGAAATGGGGGGGAATGCAGAGCCCAGGGGGGTGTCCTGGTGCTCCAGAAAGGGGCGCAAATGAATGTCACAGCGTCTAGAGAAGGTGGGAGACAGAGAAGGGGTCTTCCAGAAAGAGAAGGAAAGCTACCAGCCAGAGTGGCCTGGGTCTAGTTCCTAACCCTCCCCCTGGTCCCTCCAGGCCCCAAGGAGACAGCCAGTGGGGGGTGGAACCTTCCAGAGGGCAGAGCCTGGTAGCTACTAATGGAAGGAATTTGGTAGGGCTGCAGCTGCCAGTGGGTTACTAAGCAACAGGCCAGGTAGACACTCTGACCGCCGCCCCTGGGGGTGGGGCCTCCAAGCCCCGCCCCATCCCACTCAGCCACCTGGGGTGTGACTGGGGGCAGATTGAGGGGAGCACCCAGGAAATCAGAGAGTGGGGGGCCAAGGGGAGCCAAAAGCTTGGTGTCAAGTATCCCAACCCGGCAGCCCTGCAGAAGTGTTCCATCTGGGGGGCCGGGGTCAAAGGGGCTTAGGGAGGCCCCCCTCTCCCCAGCAGCTCACTCTGCCACCACTGCTCGTTGTGCCCGTGATCCGGGGGGGACAAGTAGGGAGGATGGAAGGGGAATCTCGGGGTGCCTGGCAGCAGGCAGGCCACGGAGATCTGACTCTGGCTCTGGGGTGCTGGGCTCGGAGTTTGTCGGGAGCCCCGGGATCCGGGTATGGGGGTGTCAGGGTGACTGTCCACCCCCTCTGCTGTCTAACCTCCTCTACTGTCTAACGCCCCCATCAGCGATCAGGCTGGGGGCCCATCACCCCCTCCACCCCCCATCACCCCCCTCCACC